>PVHY01024314.1:8362-19887 GCA_004024945.1 Uropsilus gracilis
GGGGGGGGGGGACTCAAACACCTAGGGTTTGTCATGGGAAGTGGAACCATATCTTAAAACTCAAAGCTCCTGTTCTTCCACACTGCTTCATAGCCACCATTCCTTGGGTTTGAGGAACAGCGGCCTCAGTGAGCTCCTAAGGCTTTCTCACCAAAGGTGGGGCTCTGCCAGCCTAATAAATCAGCAGAAAAATAATAAATAGATGCTCTCACTGCCCCTCGAAAGGAGGCTTGTGCAATTCCCCCTACCCTGGGCTACTATCACCATTCCTGCCTGGGACCAGAGAAGCTGGGGAGGGTGTGGGGTGCCTGGTCCTGGAGACAAAGAGCCAAGTCTCTGAGAGGGGTGAGCAAGGTACTGGAGGCAGTGCCTGAGGACAGGGCAGGTCGGCAGATTGGAATCTGCTCAACTGTGTTGCAACTGAGTCTCGTGCTGGGCCTGGAGGGACAAAGCTGTCTGCAGATAAGGGAGCTGGGCTGCAAGTCTGGGTCAGGATGGGCTCACCTCTGAGAACAGTCTGCTTGGAGGAGCTGTGAGAACCAACGTTTGGACATGCCTACTTGCTTGTGGCTTTGGCCCCCACAGCAAGGCAGGTGGGGGAGTGAAGCAGGAGAGAGTGTTGAAATATCAACAGGGAGACAGAGGGAGTTCTCATGGGTGGCTGTGTCAGGGTGGCAACTGGGGTAGAAAGGGAGGGCTTGGCTTGAGGTCAGGGAGGAGCTGCTTCTGAGGGGCTGCTAAGGGGATGGGCACTGTATTACCTCCACGTGAACCCAAATTTCAGAAAGAACATATCCTTGAACTGCTATGCATTGTAAATTAATCAGACCCAGAGAGGAGAAGTGACCAAGACAAGGTCACACAGCTAGTAGGGCAGAGCCAGAACTGCTTGTTTCTCCATACTCATTTGTCAAGGTCACTTTCCACTATGCTGGCAGGACAAACATGCACATACACACATCCAGACATGCACACATCCAGAAAACCAGACAACAGAGCACAAGCTTATCTTGGAAAGCTCCCACATGGGGGGTGGGGAGGGGGAAGAGGGTCCCAAGGAACTCTACACATGACTTCCTCAGCACCTATTGTGACCTGTCCAAGGTGGCACAACAGATCAATAAAAAGTGCCTTCTTCTGAGAACAGACCCTCAATCATAATGCAGAAAAATTTATTTTTACCAAGGTCATTCAAGAGGTAACCTGTTGGTACAACTTTGTGGACCAGGAATCTCCCACACATTTGAGCCACTGCAGGACTCCTTGGTCCTAAAGGGGTGTCTTCCTGAAATTGGTTTTAGGAAGTTCAGAGGGAGGAAGTCTGCTCCCTTTGTAGGGATCATCCAAAATAGACACACAAGACTAGAGAACCATGTTACCCACCTGTCCTACAAGAGGTTCCTGGTGTGCTTGAACTAGCTACCTGCCTCAAAGTTACTCTTAGAAATTTAAGCAGCATGGTCTACCATGTTCCAGGAGTGACTGTCCTCACTCAGGATAAGTACATTGCTCCAGAAAAGACAAGGAAGAGACCAATGGCCAAACAGGAACCAACAACTGGTAGAGAGAGAAGAGTTGGAGTGGCTGGAGTGGAGGAGGGGAAGGGGTCATCCCTAAGGGTATGTATCATTATACAAATATGACCAATGTTGGATGAAAATAAGAAAAAACAATAAAAATAATTTTTAAAAACACAAGCATCTTATGACTCTCTAGAGATGGTATATATGGATTATCACTCCACAGTTAGAAACTCACACCAGGGAACAGTCCAGGGACAGGTTGGGATGGGAAGAGAGTCTCAAAGGCCCGTATGGTCACCCGTAGAGATAGGCAATACAGATCCACTCAGATCCATGTCTGTGTGAGTTGCTCCAGGGAAACTGCATAAACTCCCTGATCCTACACTCTGTCTTCTTCCCCAGTTCCTTCCATGTCTCACCACCTTAATGTCTCAACCAGTTCTTCAGGCATGGCATAGGATGTCAGAAACATAAACCATGGAATCAAACTGCTCAGTAGGCTTCCCAGGTCTACCACTGAGCTGGGTGATCATTATGCCTCAGTCTCTTCATCTGTAAAATGGGAATAATAATAGTGCTTATGTCACTATGTAATATGTCACTATGTAATAGGGTAGTTATTGGGATCACATTAATTACACTAAAAATAACACAAAATGTTAAGATACTATAATCACTATCCCCTCTTGTAGACAGAAATTTAATTTTTCTTGTCTCAGTATTCCTTCTTCTAGATATACATGTAATTTTCTTTATTGTGACTCTTCAAAACAAGAGAGAATATGGATGGATTAAATATGGAAATATGGATGGATTAAATGAATAATTGTAGTTTCCCAACCTACCTAAGTAATTAATTAATCCACTTTGTGTGTACCTCTCTCTCTCTCTCTCTCTCTCTCTCTCTCTCTCTCTCTCTCTCTCTCTCCATTCTTTCAAGAAAAAGCCACAGATAAGACACAACTATTCAAATATAGCTTCAGGCACAGCTTAGCTTCCACTATTTCTCCTGGATCTCCAGCTGTTCTCCACAAACCTGTAATTGTCCCAGCTGCTTTCTGAAAACATGGCCCCAGCACCTCTTGCAGGTGAGTGAATGGCAGCAGCCTGGCACGCCTGGGTCCCACCTGGGCACCCAGCAGGAGCATTTGCATATTTCCTAGGCTTTTCTTTTGAAATTCCACACCAATAATTAAGGATTTCTAATTCTCTAGTAATTGAGTACCATTTGGGCCTGATTAAGGAGATACTATCTAAATAATTATCTATTACAGCATTACTTTCCTTTGTGTAGGCTATGAATAGCTTGTCAAAAGTGAACATAAAATATTTCTCCCACCTGGCTCTCTTATTATGTCTCATATGTTCTCTGCCCCTCTCCCCGACCCTTTCTCCCTCTTTCTAACCTTTCTCTGCTCCTTTCTCTTTCTTTTGCTGTGCTTTGCCACAATGCCATACCATCATTTTCATAATTTGGTGCTGAAATTAACCTCTGTCTTTCCTCTGTGAAATTCTAAGCCAAATAAGCAGTAGTTTTTTAATGGTAGAATTGACAAGGCAGTAAGATGTCCCTCTTTCTAGCATATGCAGCAGTCAGCACTTTCCTAAGGCAAATTAATTAGCTGGCTCTGATTTAATTGCACCATCACAACAATCTAGTAAAACAGACATAACTGCCTACTTTAGTTCTTCTGAGAGATCATTAATCTCACACTACCATTAAGAAATGAGCACATACATACTACACATATGTATCATACATTAACATATGCATATATAAAGCAGCTCTCTTCTTGTCAGAAGTCAATCCAGGAGTGATACAGACCACAGAGAGCCCTGCTGACCTCCCATCCGTCAGGGCCACCTTAACATCACCAACACAGAAGCAGGACTCTGGCATCCAAAGCCCCCCATGGCCTCTCTCACTTCCAGTAATTGCTCCAGCACCCCAAGGACAAGAGTCTGTCCTATTCATCCTCCCAGATTTCTTCAGCCTCCAGTTCTGTATTCGACATAATTGGAGTTGTGCCTCATGGATTTGGACATAACTAGAGAACATATACCCTGTATCCTCTCTTGCTATCTTGTCTTTCTCGTAAGATGCGTATTTTTTCTTCCATACACCAGAACATTTAAACATGTTGGGAATAGAGTGGATATTCTAAAAGTTCTTGCCAAGTTAGACTGACTTACTAATAGATGGTGGCTCTAGAACAGGTTTTCAAAGAAAAAATTGATGCTTGTCTAAGTCCCTGAACTGAAGTCTATAAAGGACACAAGCTTCCCCCTTGCCCATCTGTTAGTCTCACCTGTCCGTGCAGTAATGATGGTGGGATCATAGTCTCTGAAAAGAATACAGTTAATTAAATGGTGACCAGGTCTTCTTATCTCACATTTTAGAGACACCAAGAATTCCTAGGTCCTGTCCTGTTGTTTTGAGCCTACACTCATCTGTAGATTTTCAACTGTTCCAATCCCTGGAGCAGGGGTGAAAATATACTAAATCTCTTTGGTTTTAGAGTAGAGCTAACTTGCAGTCTTTGTGTCCATAGATCTCAGACATCTGATACACATATGCTGGGAAGGCCAGATTCTCAGGCTTTGTACTTCACGTCTTTTCTTCTACCTGTTGGGAAGGTTATTTTAGGTCCTAAAAGGCTTTTTTCCCCCCATCTGTAAAATGAGTGTTTTTTTCTGGCCCATAAATCTAAACTAAGATTCTGTGATAGCGGAGGTGGTGCAAGAACGAATTGTGAGATGATAGACATAGCAATGTGCCAGAAATCGGACTACATAGGAGTCAGAACAGGCTGTAGAGAGAGGAGAGAAGGTCTGAAGAGGATCCAGCTCTGGGGTAAGAAGAGTAAGTCAGCAGTGTTGGGGGGGAATGGGCAAGGGTGGAAGAGACTAAAGGTAGAAGGGTAACGAGGTAGTCATAGGCAGCAGCGGCACAGGGAATGTGAGGCAGACGAGGCCCTTCAGAGGAGGGGACATTCCTGAGAGTGGGCAGGGGCTCCAGGTAGCACCTCTGAACTCTGACCCTCACACCTGGGTACCCTACACCACCACCTGGGGAACTTACTAAAAGAAATAGAGGTCCTTAGCCTCTCCCCTGGGGATTCAGTTCTAACAGATCTGGAGTTGGCTCATGAAACTTTTTTTTTTAAATAAAAGTCTCAGGTATTCTCATGCATCATTCTAACTTTTGTGTCTTGTGTTGAAGTGTTGAGTGTGTTCCACCGGGGGCAGGGGGTGGGGGAAGGGATCCTGGAACTTGAGGAATCCAGAAGCCAACTTGTTTAGGGTTGAAGTGAACTTGTATTATTTGTATGAAACATGTATGCCCAATTCCTCATACTCTGACTGATGTTCATGCATTTATGTATGGGGACTTTGGGGAGGAATCTTGAAGGGAGGACTCGCAGAACTCTGAGAACTTGCTTTCCTGTGTCTCCCAACAGAACATCCAAAATTACCTCCCTCTTTGCAGCAGTAGGGTGGAGACATGACAAGTGCAAAGCCTGTAGTCAGGTGCCTGAACTTGTATGTCAGCTACATTACCAATTTCGCAAATTAAAAAATCAGGATACTCAGAAAAAATTTAATTTCAAAACTGTATTTTATCTGACAAACCTAATCCCAACCGTGTGACAGCTGGTACGACCAAACCTCTCGTATATCTTAGTTTCCTTCTCTGTAAGATGGGGTAATAGATATATCCAACCCCCAGGTTGCTCTCAAGGTTACATGAGTTAATACATGTAACATTAAGACAATCCTGGAATACGCTTAACTGCTAGATGAATGTTAGTTCTTACTATCACAGTTCTGTGCTATTTAATGAAGGGTAAAGTTTCTGAGAAATGTATCTTTAAATGATTTTATTGCTATGCAAATGTCATAGAATATATGCACAAAGCTAGTTAGCACAACCTTCCAAATGCCTGAGCTCTGTGGTAGAGCCTATTGCCACCACAGCCATGCCTGCCTTCTCTCCCTCCTGAAATACCATCAGGCATTGTATTTAATGGTTTCCTCTCAATATTCTCAGCCCAAACCAGGCTAGGGGCAGATCATCAGTCTTTACAGTTGCAAAAAAATTATTCTCAATTCTAACTCAAATAATTAGAACCAACGTTTACTGCTTTTTTATGTCAATAGGATCCAAAGAGCAGAATTTTTTTTTAACCAATGTAGTTAAGCAGGAGACATGATCAGATTTCTATTTTTGAAAGACCATGTGGCTGCAGGGGGTGGCATGGGGGGGGCCTGGAATGGTGCAGAATAGGGAGGACAAAGCTGGAGACAGGACCTCAGCATGGGGCCTTGGTTTCAGAGCTGGTGATTGTCATGTTCAAATGCTGACCCTCTCCCTTAACTCACAGCAAAGCCATATTCTGCTCTACAAAAAGAGCAGAACTGTTTATGATGGAATACTGTGCTGCTAATCTAACTGGCTCTCTAGTAGCTGCTCCTAGCCACAAGGGGGATTTACCAGTATCATGTATCAGAAAAAAGCAAAAATGTAGAATCAAGTGTGTGCAAAGGGCTTTAGGAATATCCAGTACAAACACTGCCTAATGGAACTGCCTGCAATAATTGAAACCCTCCATCTACATCATCCAAGGTGACCATAATTAGCCACCAGTGTCAGCTGAGCACAGTGAAGGCACTTGTGCAGGTGAGAAAGCTACATGCCACAAGCAGCTACCACGTTGGACAACACAGAGGAAGAAGTACCCCAAATCCAGAGACGTAAAATTAATTTCCCTAGATCTCATAATAATTTATAAGACTGGGGCTAGGATCCAGGTCTCCTGTCTTCTTTTTTGGTACTTTTTCTATGTGGAGCCCTTAAGAACAAGTGGTGTGTGGTGGGCAGACAATTCCTCTGCCTAGAAAACCTTGTAACATTAAACTAGATTACGAGGCATTCTTACCTCTAAAGCCAGGAGAACACTGTCAGGAACAAGGGGGATAAGATGCAGAAATGCAGCCTGCAGAGTTACAGACATTTCTTAAGGCTCTAATCCTCTGCTCTTTCATCTTCTCTAGCTGACACCTCCTTTGTTAAAGCTGTCAAAGTCCGTGACACCTTAAGCTCCACTGGCTACATTAGCAGCCTTGTTGCAGAGGGTCCCACCTGGCTGGGTCATCACCTAGGCCAGGCGCTAGGCCTGTTCAGGGGTGTCAGTCTAGGTCCTTCCTCTCCTTCTAAGCAGCACACTTCTAAGGACCTGCCCTGGGTAGGAGAGGATGGGACTTATCACCAGAGAGAAGGGGAAGCAATAAAGTGTGGTAGGCTCTCTTGCCAGCCAGACTACCTGGGTCCAAATCCCAGCACTGCCTACAAGCTGGTGACCTTGGACAAGTCACTTAACCCCTCTGGGTTCCTTGTCTGTAATGAGAAACAATAACTATGCCTGTTTCATAACATTGAAGGTTTAAAAGAGTCAATACACATAAACGCATTTAGAACAATGTCTGGCACATAGAAAAGGCACTTACTTGATAAACACTAGGAGTTTTTCAGAGAGAACCTTGACAAGGAAGTTGTGGTTGGAAAAAAAGGCAGTACACAGGCTGGTTCTGGCAGATGACCTTGAATGAGTTGCTTAATATTCCTGTGGGTCAGCATTTTTTAGGTCTTGAGTATAATGAGAAAAATCTGGCTCCCTTATGAAGAAGATGATAGAGAGCTGAATGAAGGTGTTGATGGAACAGTAATATTTTTGTGTAATTATGAGGTATTCTAAAAACTCTCCTAATATTTTCTTAGGAGTTCAGGAAGCCATACTTCTTTATTTCAGGGCAGCAGATATATTTTATTCAGTCTCACAGATTATTTCAGAATGAGATGAGATCCTGAAGTCTAAGGAATACAAATTAGAACTCACACAACCAAGGGAGGCAGAAGCATTCTGTTTGGCCTGAACTAAAGCCCCAAACAATGTTTTTAAAATGTTTCATTACCAACATTTCAAAACCAGGATATTTTCCAATTCTAGATTTCCAGCTTCTAATGCAGAGCCAGATAATATGGCAACACCTGTCCCCAGTCCAAGACAGGCAACAAATGGCTGGCACAGTGCACAGGCCTCTGGGGTATGGCATTACCTACCTGGCCCACCTCACTCAGTGTGACCTGTGGAACCACTAGTGGTTCCCGAGCTAATCCACCCCTTCTTTTTACTGATGGGAAAACTGAGGTACCCAGGTTCCCAGCCTTTACATGCTCCCTTTCTTTACATCAGTAGTTCTTGAACTTGAGCTGGTATCAGAATGAAGTGGAGGACCTGCTGAAAACAGGTGCTGGGTCCCACTCCTGGAATTTCTGTTGCATGCAGCTGCATTTCCAGAAAGTGCCCAGGTCATGCTGATGCTGCAGGTTCAGAGGTACATGCTGGGAACTACTGTTTCCCTCCCCACTACTTCCTGTTTGAGAATTGACCATCCCGGTACTGAGCAATTCACTGTTTCACTGATTCCTCCCCTTTTCTCACTGTCTTTCTTTTCACCTTGCTTTTCTCCCCATCTTTTTCCTTCTTTTTCATCCTTGCTCCACGCTCACATTCTCACTTGTTTTTGCAGGTTGATCTTGAGAATCCTTTGAGCCTCCTCTCTCTATCCTGCCTCAGCACCCCCACATTCTCCTCTTTTCCGTCTCCCCAGTCCACCCTAGGGAGAAGGTCCCTGTGGCCCCATGGAAGTCATAGCCCTGCCAGGGATCCCACCCAGTTGCTGCTTCCTTGCAGGACTCCACATCCTGGAAGCAAAAATCTAGTTCAAAATTTTGGTTCAAAACTAAGTTCAACCCTCCTTGGCATCCAAAGCTTCACAGGAAATGTAGCCTTTATGCAGGGTTGCCCCAGGGTCCAGGTGCCTAGGTGGTGATTTGCATCCCTGATATCAGAACTGTCACAGGCCTTCACACTTATCTCCCTTTAAACCCTTTCTGTCTTGTCGGTTGGAGAGTTTCGAGCCATGGGGTCTGGTGCCAAGCAGCAGGCCCCTGCCCCACAGATGCCAGGGAGCCCTTCCCAGCCTTAACTTAAAGATCGCCGCTCTCCAGGACCAGGAAAGCGATTGCTCAGGGTCCGGAACAGACATTTTCTCCTATCCTGAAGAAAACCAAAAACGGGTGATTCGGTTGGGCCTTGACACCCCGCGCCCTGCCCTGCGCCACGCATCCGGAGGTCCCCCGGGGACCTAGGAGTCAGCGTTCACTGCCCCAATGCCTTTGATGTAGGCCCCCCTCTGGCCCACAGCGCCAGCCAAATTTCCGCGGATCACACTGCTAACCGGCCAGCAGGCCTGCCAATCCACAGCCGCGGCCTGCCCCCAGGCCGGTCCCATTACCGGTTTTGCACCTGGAAGGGGCCTCAGCAGGCTTTGGTGAGACTCCCTCCCGCAGGTGGTTCAGGAGCTGCTAGGGTGTCTGGGTCAGGACAGGAAGCCCCAGGTAAACTCTAATAACGAACTTTCTTCCCAGGAGGGAGATGAGAAGGGAGGAGGGAAGGGAGTGTTTTCTCTGGGAACTTGGCACCTTTTCACAGGGCTTCTGGGATGCAACCAATAGAAGGGGATGCAAATCATCTTGGCCAAACCCTATATCAAGCCCGAGTCAATGGCAGAGGTGGGCTTTGAATACTCTCCACTCTTCCTTTGCCCAGAAGAGGGACTCCCATTTGCACCTGGTGTTTGCACTTTGCCCCTGCCCACCAAACAAAGATGAAATGGAAAGCTATGCCGGGATCAGATGTCCAGAAGTCCCACGGGGGTCAGATGTCCAGAAGTTCCACGGTCTCACTAGTTTGTCAGTTTCATAGCAGTGCTTCCCCCAGGCCTGTTCCACTCTGCACACTTACCTGTAGGGTATCAAGGTATAGTGACACCCATAAAAAAGAGGGGGCGGGAGGTGTGGGTTCTGAAGAGAATGGAAGTTGTTAGACTGAGATGGGGAGCCCCTCTGCCATAGGATTTGTCAAATTACCTGAGATTCCCTGTACTAACATTTACTGGTATTTGTTAAGCACTGAGTATTTGTTAGCCACTGTTAGGGGTATGACTTGTCCTCTCTCATGGAACCTTAACAGCCCAATAAAATTGGCACCTATCGTATACATGGGGAAAGTAAGGCTCAGGCTTGCCCGTAGCCATGCAACTAGTGGGAGGAGATTCAAACTCAAGCTGACTGATTCTGGAGCCTGTGCTTGGACCCAGTAATATCCTGCTCTTGAAAGAGTGACTTCATCTCTGGGGTTAGGTGGGATGGGAGCAAGTGGGCCAAGTTTCCAGGGAGGGAGAAGCTGAATGAACTTCAGTGATTCTGAATAAAATAATAAGAGCTCTTTTCCTCTTTATTTTTTAAAAAATAAAACAAACGTACTCGGTGGCTAAACTTTCAGAAATTTTCAAGCCAAACTTCATTTCCAAAAGTTTGTCTTGGTGTGGCTTATTAATCATGAAAAAAATATCCTGGACAAATTGGTTTTCTGGGGCCCAAATGATTATCAGGGACCCCACTCAAACTCCCTACATCTGTAGGTAACACTAACTTACCTGCTGGCCTGCATACAATGACAGTTTCCTTTACTATGAGAATTTCCCCTGTCAAAAAAACGGAGTTAAAGAAAATAATGGTTCCATTTTCACCTCACCATAACTGAGATGTAACTTTTATGAGAATGTATTGAGGTTTCCTGAAAGCCTGTAACTTTCCTTTATTTGTTTGTTTGTTTTTGGAGGTTCCTGTTTCCTTGTAGTGATTTGCAAAAGCATTCTATTCAAAGGGGCCTTACACATAACATCATCCAGCACCTAATTTTCCAGGTGAAGTCAATGAGACCACAGAAACACGTGGCCAAGATAGTGTGATTAGTCACTGGTCAGGGTGGAGCTAGAACCTGGCAGTAGAGCATCGCAGTCCTGGGGGCTTTGTGCCCCAGCTAATGCAAATAGCCCTATGCTTGTTTCATGTGGCTTGTTTCATGTGGTGGTGGTGGTGTGAGGGGGTAGGAGTGTGAATCTAAAGAATTCTTAGAAGTAGGGTGGGCTATGGCTAGAAATAGGAGTCCTAGCAGAAGGGAGGGAAGCAAAGGGCCCCAGAGGGCACCGGAAACCATGTGTGTCCCTGGCAGGTACAGACAGTGATCACTAAGGATTCTCACAAGAACAGTATCTCCTTGTTCAGGTAGCTTGGCTCAGGTAAAAAGCACTGAACAAACCCTTCCAGGCACTCCTGTCATCCCTCCCCTTAGTCTGGAGATCGTTCCCTTCTCAGAACTCTCACCCCAAGATCTGTCCTCTTATCTGTCAGCCCTTTCATTCTCTGGATGTGGCTGCTGGCAGCCTTTCCTTTGGACTGTGGATGGGAAGAATACATTTCTATGGCAGTTCTGGACACAGCCCTTCTGGCTTTCCCCCTTAAGTTGTACCTGTCTGTAGTGATGCAGGCAGTTCTGCAGAGTTGCAGCCTTTCACAGGGGCTGGAGGGTGGTTATCAGAACCTGAGAGGAAATAAATCACTGATTTCAAAGCTGGTGTTGAAAGTGACCCATTCTGTTCTACTCTGTTCTATTCTTGACTGAATTACTACTCACTCTAATATACTGTAAAATAAAACAAAAACAAACAAAAGTGCTTCTTTTAAGATTAAAAACATTCTTTAAAATTAGCATAGTTTTGATTTGTTTATGAACAAATGATTTACATTTTAAACATTAAGAATGGTATGGTTTTAAATATATAGGAAAAAAGAACTGAATGTGGTTTTAAAGTTTAGTGTGTATAGATTTAGCTACTGTGGTCTTCTTGGGTCATTGAATCTGGCTGTGCTGTGACTTATTCCTCCCTCCAGCCTGTTCCTGATGCCCATTCAGATTTGGAATAGGTACAGTTTAGGATTACCTAAATTTGACTGCAAAAATTCCATATTATAGCCACTTAAAATCAGCACCCTTTTCTAAAAGATTAGAGACTAAATAGTTCTGACTTGTAGGT
>PVHY01024315.1:0-19784 GCA_004024945.1 Uropsilus gracilis
TTTTTTGCCATCTGTAGATAGTTCCAGAAAGGGATTTCTGAACTGTAGTTCATGGAGAGTTTTGCCCAAGTTTTCTTCTATGTATGCTATGGTTTCAGGTCTGATCTCTAAGTCTCTTAACCATTTTGAGTTGATTTTTGTACATGGATTAAGGGAGTTTTCTTGGTCCATTTTTTTGCATGTCTTAGTCCAATTTTCCCAGCACCATTTATTCGGCCTTCCATGTTTGCACCCGCTCACCACCTGCATTGCTCTATCCATTCCATCATTGCTATCTTAATAGTGACTAACATTTATTGAAACTCTCTACCATAGGCCATGCTGTGAGCTAATTGTCTTGCTACAGAGCACTTACTCCTCACAATACTGCTCTGGTGTTTTAAAAAATTATAATCCTGATTCACAGCTGATAAAATCCCATCACTTAGAGAGACTTAATCACTTTTGGATTGTCCCTGAGATCACATACTAGGAAGCTATCAGGCTGGACAAATATCTAGGTCTGTCTGATTCCAAAGTCCCCATTCTAAATCATCACCCTACCATGCTATACAATGCTGGAGCATTGGCTGAACCATATTAATGGGCACTGTCTTTGAAGTCCTCTCTCAGAGGCAGATTTGAGATGTGTAGTAGCTGGGAGGTGTATTGATGCAGGCAGGTGACAGTTATTTTTGCTGCCAGAACTGCTCTGTGTCTGTGACTGTCACTTCACCAACAAAGTCTATGCACATCTGAAGGACCTCAGAGTCAATTATATCTGCTTAGGAGCCATTTTTTCCCTAGGGTATGTGATAAAGCTGTGCCAGCTCTTTCTGGTCTCCTCTGAAGAGCTAACTGAATACTTGCTTCACCAATGTTTTCATCCCCTAGGTTATAAGCCCAGTGGCTTACAAAAGCCTCTCTGGCAAAAAATCTCCAGAAGACACCTGCTATTTTTGAATACTGTATTCCTTTGTTGGCAAGGTGCCGGAATTTAATTATGGAGCCTGGATTAGAGGAAAGCTGTGTTCCATCTGCTACTGTACTTAGTTCCTTTTCTCCTCAAGAAAAGATGCTGTTTCCACCTCCCTCTTCCAATTTTTATTTGGAGTCAGGCTTGTCAAAGGGTTTAGCCACTGTCTGGTGGGTGCCTTTGGGTTCATGTATTGCTTATGATTTTTGCCCAAAGTGACTACCACCAGCGTTGGGATTTGCTGTCTGCATTTTGTCAGAGTCTTTACACTGCCTGTTCTCTTTTTATAAAGTTCACAGCTGACTTGATTATAAGAAAGGTCGGGGTAGATTGGCTTTTGAGTACTGACAAAATGCTGCCATTTCTTTTGATCAAAGGCAAACCAGGGATCAGCTGCATGTTTGAGAAGCTGCAAACTGGCATTGTGCTTAGTCCCCCTGAGCATTCTTGGATGTCTGCTTACACGGTGGCATCTGAAAAAATGACCTGCCTGAAGTGCAGGATCTGGGCTTAGCACAGCAGATGGTTGTACTGCTCACTGCAAGTCTTCAAGCCCATGTAGTGTAACACTTTACCCATGAGGTTGAGAAGTTTCTGAAAAAGTGTGAAGTTTGAGTTCTGGAAAGTTGGACTCTTCCAGTGGTAGGAAAAGACTGTTTCATCTAAGCAGGACCCTGGCTCTGACTAATTTTGTCTAACAAACACCTTTTTGCATCAATGAGGTCTGTTGAGCTTCTTTAAGTGTGGTGCATATGCAATAGGGACCATATTGCCTACAGTGGGCCTACAATGGGCCAAATAATAATTTTACTCTCCTTCATCCAAAGAAATCCACACCAAGCCCCAGAAATATGGAACCATTACCTTATTTGGATAAAGAATCTTGCAACTGTGATTGAGTTGAGGGTTTTGCAGGGTTTTGAGTTGGAGGTTTTCCTAAAGTACCAGGTGTACCCAAGTGTAATAGAAGTATTCTTATAAGAGAGAAAAGGTAGATGAGGAGGAGGCCCTGTGGTTACAGAGTACAGTGATGTCATCATGAGTCACTAGAACCATCAGGAGCTGAGAGAAAGAACAGATTCTCCCCTAGAGCCTCTAGAGAGACTGAGGCCTACCAGATTCTTGATTTCAGACATCAGGGACAGTACACTTCTCTAGATTAAACTGCCCAGTTGGTGTCATTTTGTACAACAGCCACAGGAAACACACCTTTTTTAAAATATCAAATAAATTCTTACTCATATTTCTCTCTCCAAGAGACTTTTTACCCATTTACCCATACAGGTTTTTTTTTTTTTTTTTTTTTTTGCTGTGTGCATGAATGTTCATAACTGTTTGTAGGAAACTGGAGTTTTAAAACTTCTTAGAGTAAATCTGCATGAATGTTCATAACTGTTTGTAGGAAACTGGAGTTTTAAAACTTCTTAGAGCAAATCTGTAAAGGTGAACTAGTTTTAAGAGTCCAGCTCACTTTTGGGGTTAAATATCTTGCTCTGAAGTTTACCTGGCCCTGAATTAGCAACTTAGAATGATTTTTAGGAAGTACTATTTACCCCTGGACAAGTTTTCATTGGTTTTTGTCATTCTTAAAATTTTGTGAAGGAATGAAAGCATTATGGAATAGTTAGGTAGAAGTGTCTCAAATTGGAATGATTGTGTCTAAATCTACTCTTATTATGTGACATTGGGCAACTTATATAACATCTATGTGCCTCAACTTCCTTATCTGTAAAATGGGGCTAATAATCTCAAAGAGCTTTTGTAAAATATCTATGACTTAATTAATGTGACACACTTCTCCATGTAATAAGAAGATACTCTCAAATGACACAGAAAAACTGTAAGCAATTTGAAGCTCTTATTATTAGTAGTAGGGTGCCTAGTACTGGTAGGCAGACAAATAAATAGTAGGTACTATCACAGCTGAGGCAACTCATGCCTAGGAAAGTGAAGTGATGTGCCAATGTTGACATAGCTAGCAAATCACAGAGCAGATTATCAAGTTCACAAATGGCTGAGTGAATTCCTAGTGGAGACTTCTTTCTAGACAAAATGATGAGTGGGGCATTATTTTTCAAGATATGAATTTTCTAACCCTATATAATTATGCCTTTAGATTTCTTATTCCAGATCTTTCTGATCTCAGGAGATTCCAGATCTCATGATCTGTTTAATAACTTAGCTTCTGTTCCTTCTTAAAAGGTTTTGTTTTTCCCCAGGGGGGCAGCTCCCTGCTGTGAGATTCATTGGTACTAATGAGAAAGTGGGTAAGATGGGTTAATAGTAGTTCTTGTAGGTATAAGGCACCTTGATAACAATAGTCAGTTCAGAATGGGAAAAAAATTTTGCCCTCCACAAGAGTGATAATAACGAAGATCCACAAGGAACTCACACAATTAAGCAAAAGCAAAACATAAAAGCCCAATCATAAAATGGGGAGAAAAACTAAAAACAAACTTCTCCAAAGAGGAAATACAAATGGTCAGAAGGCACATGAAAAATTGCTCAACATCACTAGCAGTAAGGGGAATGCAAATCAAAACCACAATGAGATACCACCTTACACCAGTAAGAATGGCCCACTTCCAAAGAACAGGCAACAAGAATTGCTGGCGAGGATGTGGAGAGAAAGGAACACTACTACACTACTGGTGGGAATGTAAACTAGTTCAACCACTATGGAAAGTGGTCTGGAGGACCCTCAAGCTAATGAAAATGGAACTACCATTTGATCCAGCAATTATTCTCTTGGGAATCTACCCAAAAGATACTTCAATGTGGGTACAAAGGGACACTTGTGCTTGGATGTTTACTGCAGCACAATTTATAATTGCAAGGTCATGAAAACAACCTAAATGCCCCAAAATGGATTACTGGATGAAAAAAATGTGGTATATATACACGATGGAATATTAAATTAAAAATTTAATTTGTCAATTAAAAATGACAAATTCGACGATTTCGTAACAGCATGGATGTATTTAGAAGAAATCATATTAGCAGAAACAAGCCATAAACAAAGGCAGAAACCAAATGGTTTCACTAATATATGGGATATAGTGAAAAAAAATAAACAAAAGCCTAGAGGAAAAGTCAAAACAAGCTAAGCACCAAGCTGAAGCGCACAACTTTGAGCAGGAGGGAAAGTGGGGGGAGGGAGGGGAAGGTTGGGGGGGCAAATCCTTGAGATTACAATATTGTGGAATTATATATAAATAAAAAATTTTAAAAAATGGAACTACCATATGACCCAGCAATTGTTATCTTAGGAATTTACCCGAAGGAGTCTTCAATGTGGGTACAAAGGGACACCTGTACTCGGATGTTTATTGCCGCACTATTTATAATTGCAAGGACATGGAAGCAACTGAAATGTCTGAAAACAGATGACTGGATGAAAAGAATGTGGTATATATACACAATGGAATATTACTCATCAATTGAAAATGAAAAATTGGACAATTTTATGATAGCATGGATGGACTTAGAAGAATTCATATTAGCAGAAACAAGTCAAAAAGAAAAAAACAGAAACCAAGTGGTTTCACTACTGTATGCGACATGGAAAAGATAATCAAAAATCCATGAAGAAAAGTCAAAAAAGCTAACAACCAAACTGAAGTACATAATTTGGGGTTGGGGGGACAGGGTGGTAATGGTCAGGGAGGGGAGGTGAACCCCAGAGATCACAGAGATGTGAAATTTATATATAAATAAATTATTTTAAAAAAGAATATTCAGTTTATTATGACTAAGTATTTTGGGAGATTGGCAGGAACAGAAACACACACACACACACACACACACACACACACACACACACACACACACTGCTCCTTCCTTTTTTCCCTAAGGGTGGATCCAAGTAAGTGAGATGGATGATCACCTTTATTCCTCTGTGCTATAATTCACACTTCTAGTCCTGCAGGTACATGAGATCTTGCTAGTGCCTCAATTTAGAATACAAATGGACTCCACCCAGTCACTGGCATTGTAAGCCACTTGTACAAGGATAATTCTATTTTTGAATCTTATAACAGAGAACAGACTGGACTACATGTTCTTAGCAAGAGGCTGATCCCAAGCCAGGCATGGTGGCTCAATGCCTGTAAGCTTCAGCCTATGAAGCACCTGGGGTTAGGGATCACAGTTCAAGTCCCGCTCCGAACAACATAACGAGACCTAGTCCCTATCTGGGAAGCTGACGCTAGGGATTACTTGAGTTTGTGGTATCCCGGGTAACATGAGCCTGTGGCTCCACAGGCAAAAATAGCAAGACCAAGTCTAAAAAAAAAAAAAAAAAAAGAGGCTGAACCCCAGAGAACCCAGAAAGGGCTGAGTCCTGCTTTTTATATTTGTATGTTGAGGAAGTAGAGCTAGATAAATGTCTTGTAAATGTTTCTCTCCTCCCTTTTGATATTCAGTGCAATTCAATTATTCAGATAGCAGATATGCCTGTAACTTGTCAATCATGTCCATGTCAAGTCTTGGCAAAATTAAGACTAGAATCTATGATTCTTGACATTTTTCACCATCTCCCACTCATGGTCAATTTCTTTCACTGCACCCCTCCACACTGGCTTGCCCTTCCCACCTGTACTTATTTTGACCATCAGATCAAGTCCATTACTCAGAAATACTATATTTGAAGATGCTATAACCTTATTGTACTTATTGGAAACAAGATGGACTTTGCCCAGAGATGGACTTCTGATCATTAGACTGATGTAAACAACTGTCCTCTTGGGAGAGGCATAATCACCAACTCCAGATGTTGGGGGAAGCTGGTTTCAGCACTCTGGCGACCTGGCTGTTTCTCTGCTAGCAGGTATTTCTCACCCCCTGTTCATTCTTGCATATTGGACCCTTTACATCTCAGCAGTGAGAGCAGATGCTCCAAACACTTGGAAACAAAGCAGAGGTGGCCAGTTACCAAATAAACAGGGGCTCCTAGGCCACACGATGCTTTGAAGTTTATCTTTCCCTTTATTATGGTTTCTGGAAAGGGCCTAAGTGACTTTCCTTTTTGAAATTTTGAGGAAATTGCAATGTTTTGACATGTCACTCTTTATAGTCCCATCATTTGGTAACATCTCTGTTTTCTTATTTTTCTTTTAAAGGCATAATTGTGATAAAATGCAGTGAATCACTCAGCTCGACATTTTGTAAGTTTTGAAAAATTGGTGTTTGGAATTGGTGTTCATGGCTCTGAAAGGCACAGTTGGCAGAATCAAAATCTATGAGGTAGATTGTAGATGTAGTGCAGTGTCACTTATGTAAAATGTTAGCTTCTATAGAATATATACCATCTACCCCTATTCACTTTCCAGCTAATTGCAGTTCCATGCTATGAAACACTGTCTCTATGCTGATAGTTTTCAAATTTATCTCTAGCTGCAAACTCTTGAATTTCAAAATCCATACTCCATTATGTACAATGTTGTACATGACCCATGCCTGTTGCTTCAGAGAGGACTCGACTTAAGTCCCGTGTATACTCAATTCTCATAACTGCATGCCTCATTCCCTCAATGTCTCCAGGTCTCTTTTGAAAATCTCAATTAAAAAAAATATGTAACTTTTATCCTAAAGATTCTGTATCCCTAACACTGAAGATTTTCTAAAAATAATAAAAATGCCAACAACCTTATAGGAGATTGGGATAATGATATGAGTGGAGATGTTATAGGGGAAAAATGCAAATAACTTAACCATATAAAAGGTGCCTGGTCCCATCTGCAACAAGAGAAAAACAGATAAATATACAGAGAGATACCATGTTCACTGTGACTCTTGGGAAAGCTGTGGGAAAAGCAGATATTTTCAGTCATTGCTTCTTGGAAGTCAGCATGGGACAAGCCACTACAAGCAGATTTGGGTAAGAGGTAGCAAAGCCACACAATTATTTATTCTTATACTAGAACTTCCACCAACAGGGAGTCACCAACACCTGCTGGGGTTATAACTGAGACTGAGGGGGATTTGATGCAGCAAAGAGGAAGGGGAAGTCAAATATTAATTTTGACCCCAGGATTAGTTGCAGTGATGGGTTATAAAAGTTCTTCCAAGTTTGCCTTGAGTTAGACTTTCAGAATCATGGGGCAACTGTCCACAAAACTTCAGTGGAGATATAGTTATGTTTTGCAAAAGGGGTGGGTGAACTCTTGTTCTGCTTCTGTAGTCAAATATGCTAAAAGAGATGTAAGTTGGGGCGGGACAGAGGGGGAATGGTCAGGGAGGGTGGGGGGGGTGAATCCCGGTAAAATAAATAAATAAATAAATAAATAAATAAATAAATAAATAAATAAATAAATAAATAAAAATAAAATTCAAAATCTACCTAAAAAAAAATAGCATAATGTCAAATATTAAGAGACCATGCCAAAAAATAAATTAAAAAAAAAAGAGATGTAAGTTAAATGCAATCAATACACACTAAGAATTTAATTCTTTAAAAAAGCAGCCATGAAACCCTTATTGCAGGCAAGTCAGGAAATTTGAAGATAAACTAGGTAGTAGATGAGAGTTACACTGTCATGTGATTTAGCTAGAAAGGCTAGGATAATACTAATTTCCTTATCATTGATCACCACCTCTCACTTTGTGTGATTATTTAGTATCTTCTTTCCTATTAGAATAGAAGCCTCATGAGGCTCTTACTCCCTGCATCAATACTGCAGAAGTGGTGCCTGACTAGTAATAGGTATCAGTAAGATTTAACTGGAGTGTTAAAAAAAACCTGCATAAATGGGTAAGACTGAGCCAGAGACTTTTTGTATTTTTTTCCATCTATAGGCCTATCTAATTTATGAGTCTTATAACTTGATAAATATTTTCATAATTAAATATTATATTTGAGATGTTTAATCACCTGGAAAAATTTTATTTATTTATTTATTATTTATTTATATATAAATTTCACAACATTGTAATCTCAAGGATTTGCCCCCCCTCATCCTCCTCTCCCTTCCCCCCACTTTCCCTCCTGCTCAAAGTTGTGCATTTCAGTTTGGTGCTCAGTTTGTTTTGACTTTCCTCAAGGCTTTTTTTTTTTTCACTATATCCCATATATTAGTGAAACCATTTGGTTTCTGCCTTTTTTAATGGCTTGTTTCTGCTAATATGATTTCTTCTAAATACATCCATGTTGTTATGAAATCGTCGAATTTGTCATTTTTAATTGATGAGTAGTATTCCATCATGTATATATACCACATTTTTTTCATCCAGTAGTCCGTTTGGGGGCATTTAGGTTGTTTCCATGACCTTGCAATTATAAATTGTGCTGCAGTAAACATCCGGGCACAGGTGTCCCTTTGTACCCACATTGAGGTCTCTTTTGGGTAGATTCCCAAAAGAGCAATTGCTGGGTCAAATGGTAGTTCCATTTTCATTAGCTTGAGGGTCCTCCATACCCCTTTCCATAGTGGTTGAACTAGTTTACATTGCCACCAGCAGTGTAGTAGTGTTCCTTTCTCTCCACATCCTCGCCAGCAATTCTTGTTGCCTGTTCTTTGGATGTGGGCCATTCTTACTGGTGTAAGGTGGTATCTCATTGTGGTTTTGATTTGCATTTCCCTTATTACTAGTGATGTTGAGCAATTTTTCATGTGCCTGTTGGCCATTTGTATTTCCTCTTTGGAGAAGAGTCTTTTTAGTTTTTCTCCCCATTTTTTGATTGGGCTTTCTGTTTCGCTTTTGTTTAGTTGTGTGAGTTCCTTGTGGATCTTCATTAATAAACCCTTGTCACTTATGTGGAGGGCAAAGATTTTTTCCCATTCGGTTGGGCATCTTTTAGTTTTTTCTGTTGTCTCTTTTGCTGTACAGAAGCTTTTTAGTTTGATGTAGTCCCATCTGTTTATATTTTCCTTCATTTTTTTTGCCATCTGTAGATGTTTCCAGAAAGGGATTTCTGAACTGTAGTTAATGGAGAGTTTTGCCCAAGTTTTCTTCTGTGTATGCTGTGGTTTCAGGTCTGACCTCTAAGTCTCATCCATTTTGAGTTGATTTTTGTACATGGATTAAGGGAGTTTTCTTGGTCCATTTTCGCATGTCTTAGTCCAATTTTCCCAGCATCATTTATTGAAGAGGCCATCTTTGTTCCAAGGTAACTTTTTCACACCTTTGTTGAAAATTAGTTGACTATATATGTGTGGTTTTATTTCAGGACACTCAATTCTGTTCCATTGTTCTGATTGTCTGTTTTTGTACCAATACCAAGCTGTTTTAAGTATTATGGCTTTGTAGTATAGTTTGAAGTTTGGAATTGTAATACCTCCATTTTCTTTTTTTCTGGTCAGGAGACTTTTTGATATATGGGGTCTTTTGTTATTCCATACGAATTTCAGTAATTTTTGTTCTATCTCTTTAAAAAATGTCATTGGGATTTTTATTGGGATTGCATTGAATCTGTAGATTGCCTTTGGAAGGATGGTCATTTTGATAATATTAATTCTTCCAATCCATGAACAGGGAATGTCTTTCCATTTCCTTATGTCTTCTTCTATCTCTTTTAGGAGCATTTTAAAGTTTTCTTTGTATAGTTCTTTAACATTTTTTGTTAGGTTTATTCCCAAGTATTTAATTTTTTTGGTGCGATGGTAAATGGGATGGTTGTTCTGATTTCTTCATTCCTCTGTTTGACTTTTTGCATATAGGAAAGCCACTAACTTCTGTGTGTTGATTTTGTATCCAGCTACCTTACTGAACTGGTTTATTATTTCAAGTAATCTTTCTGTGGATTTTTGGGATTTTCTATATAGAGAATCATATCATCAGCATATAGTGATGACTTCAGTTCCTCTTTATCTATTTGTATCCCTTTTATGTCTTTCTCTTGCCTTATTGCCCTAGCTAAAATTTCCAGTACAATGTTAAAGAGTAGTGGGGAGAGTGGGCATCCTTGCCTAGTTCCAGAACTCAACTGGAATGATTTTAATTTTTCCCCACTTAGGAGGATATTTGCCATAGGTTTGTCATAGATGGCTTTTATTATGTTGAGGTAAGTTCTTTAATCTCTAATTTTTCAAGGGCTTCTATCACGAATGGATGTTGGACTTTGTCAAATGCTTTCTCTGCATCTATTGATATGATCATGTGGTTTTTGTTTTTCTCTTTGTTGATGTGGTGGATTATGTTAATTGGTTTCTGGATGTTGAACCATCCTTGTGCCCCTGGGATAAATCCCACTTGATCGTGGTGAATGATGTTTTTAATGCATAGTTGGATTCGGTTTGCCAGGATTTTGTTTAAAATTTTTGCATCTGTGTTCATTAAGGAAATTGGTCTATAGTTTTCTTTCTTGGTGCTGTCCTTATTTGGTTTTGGTATGAGTGTGATGTTTACTTCGTAGAATGTGCTTGGCAATATTCCTTCTTTCTCAATTTTTTGGAAAAGCTTTAGTAAAGCAGGCATTATTTCATCTTTGAATGTCTGGTAGAATTCATTTGTAAAGCCATCAGGTCCTGGGCTCTTGTTTTTAGGTAGAGTTTTGATGACTGCTTCAATTTCGCTGCTTGTGATTGGTTTATTTAGGTCTTGGAAAAATTTTAATACTGTTTTTTATTAATTTTAGAGATACAGATAATTTCCTTATTAAAATAAATACCTTAAAAATAAAGCAAGATTGTCTTTATCTTCGCCCCTAATTCTTTCTTATATATCTTTCTGGTTTTATCAATATCATGTTAGGCCCATTTCCTACATCTGCATTCAGATTATGTCTTTGTATTTCGGTGTCATTACAATCAGTAATAAGTTATGCATCCTTTTTAAATGTTATGCTGTTGTGAATATATTTGTGTGGATGTGATGAATAATATCCTAAAGTAGATAATCAAAAATTTTTATATTTCCTTTAAAATGTGTCTAGACGCTTACTTTGCCACTCCAAATGTATGGTCTTTATTTTTAAAAACTGCTGAGTCCAGTTCCATAACTTGGATATCATATTAATTTAACCACTTTTCTACTTATGTAGGATTAATCTTTAGTATTTATCGTAATGCTCTATTAAGTATTTTATATATCTTATTTCTTAAACAGTTTTTGTACAATATCTTCTTTTTTTACAATTTCTAGGCTTTGCTTTCATAAATCTTACATCCTACCCTCTTTTGATGTGGATATGAGCATTTAAAATTCTAATCAGTACAGCTAAATGGCCCTTTGGGATAGCTGTATAAACTTACATTCCCATGTACTACATACAGATATATCCATTTCCCTGTGTCCTTACTAAGGTATAATATGATCATACATCAATATTTTTTTTGCCAGTCTAAAGTAGTTAAAAAAAAGCTTTATCAGTTTCAATTTGCATTCCCTGATCACAAGTAAGATTAACTTTCTTTTTGTTTTTGTGAAGCATTCATAGTTTCTCTATGAATTACCTGTTTGTGTTTTTGCTCAGTTTTTCTTTTGTGTTATTGATTTATTGAAATCTTTTGTGTCACCTACCTTTTAATCTCTTGTCTATTACAATCCTATAAATATTTTCTTCTATTCTATCTAATATCTCTAAACTATGTTGATTTTGTGTTTTGCCATGCAGAAATTTAAGTTTCAGGTTAGTCACATAATGTCCCTTTTGACTGAAAATTTCCTTTATTGTTATTGTGGATTTGGTTTTTGCATTTAGGCCTAGAGTCCATCTGAGGATTTTTTTTGTATCAACTTTCTACATCTCATTCACAAAATGATTTCACATTAACTCTTCTCTTACTGTGATTGCATATTGTAATCTCTCCCTTTATAGAAGAATGGCCTTCTGAGCAGTGATGCTCAATTTATTCTTGTCAATCTAGTAACTTTTAAAATGATGTACAGAGAATGCAGGTGGTTCATTTTCTGTTATATGAAGATATTTGGTAGAGGGAGTACCCCAACTCTGTATATCTGTTGTGGCTTCTTGTTAGCTAGGTTGCGTGTTATACATCTGAGCATCTTTACCAAATGTTTCCTGTGTTGATTGGAATGTGTTCTGTTGTAGGCAGCATTTAATCATTGATTCTCTGTGTATGTGTTTTCTGCTTTCCTCCACCCAGTTTGAATGTCTCAATTTTAAAAAGAGAAACAATAAAAAAGTTCTACAATGGGATAAAACTCAGAATTACTTTTCAGGGAGGCAATATAAAAATTGTTGGATCTCAGACTGGACTTCCTAACATCCTTAACATTCCCATTTTCATATGCTATGTTTTCTGAGGTCAGACATTTCTTTAACAGAGGACACTGTATTGTATTGTTCAGCTGCAGGGAGTGGTTCAAATATACACTAACCTGAGGGAACCAGTTTATCAAATTGGGCTCTTAATTCAGTTGTTACTCTTCCTTTGCTGAAAAGAGACATCACCAAGAGGTGAGAAGAGAGAAATAACAACTAGAGGAGGGGTGCAAGTAAAGGTGGGGAGGAGCCCAATGGTCTATAATAAGCACGTGGGTGCTTTGTTGGTGACTGTGGTGTGCTAACACATCTGAGGAGGTGTGAACCTATCCCCCCATACCACTAAATCATATACAGTATTGTAAACCAGTGTAATTCTGAATTAAAAAAAATAATAGTGATAAATTTTAGGTGCTAAATAAATATTTATTGAACAATCAGAAAAAAATAAAATGAAGATAATTATAAATACTACTTTGTAAGGTGATGGTGAGGACTAAGTGAGATAATGCTTACCCAGTCCTGATAGTGCCTGGGACAGAATAAAGTGGCAAATTTATTTATTTATTAATGGAGTCAAAAAAGTTGATTACAGTGTTTAAGAATTGCAGCAGAGATCATTTGTGGTATATATATATATATATATGTTTGTCTCCATCTGTGTAGTTCTGAGGGGGCTGATTGGACAAGACTTAGCCTATCAGATGACTCCATTCCCTTAAACAGTTTGAGTTGAGTCTGAGGCCCTAGTTGTCTAAGTTGCATCAGCTTAGGATTTGATGTGGAACTATCAGGAACGAGTCACTTTCTTTGCCTGGCATGGCTAACCAGGTTGAAGGAGAGCCTGGAGTCACTGACTTCACTTTGAAGAAGAACCTGCTTTATTATGAACCAGCTCAGGAGGGAAGCTTGACTAAAAAATGACTTCTTGCTGATTCTGTGTGAGTTCTAGATCTAGGCATGCCTGAAGCAAGAACTCTCTAGACTTTTTTGTAAAAGAAGACCATACATTTCCTCTTTGGCTTAAGCCAATCTGAGGTGTTTTTATTTTATTTTATTTATTGATTTATCGATTGATTGAATGATTGATTGTCATTGTAAATGTTAACGCTGATGTCCTTATTTCGGAGTTCAAGTAAATTGATGTGAGGCAAGCATGAACATTTTAACCCAAAATGCAAGACTTATGTCTTCTATTTCAGCGAAGGTTGTTGCTATACTTTCTGGGGGTTTACTGGAAATGAAATAGAACTCTTGTGGCTTTGTAAAATCTGCTTTTTAAGTGTAGAAACTAAGAATTCTGCCTGGTGGGGAAGCCACAAAAAATGGAACGTGGTAGGGATTTTCTTAAAGTATAGAACTGTGTCATTTCCAATTAATTTACTCCTTATCCACCTACTGTTCATTAGGAAATGCTTTTATTAATATAAAGCACCCCAGGACTTTTTGAAAGTTTGTCAGGACTTAAAATTGATTTAGGAGGAAAAGAATGAAGGGAAACCCTTCATACCAAAGATTATACTAACCCCCCTCCAAAAAAAAAAAACAACCCCTCAAACTTAAAGTACCCACATAGTGGGTTAGCATAGACACCTGGGTTGTATTAATCATGCCAGCAAGCAGGAGTCTTTAAGTTGAAACCTCAGAAGTGAGCTCCTCCCCCCAGGGTCCTGCAGTACACCATAAAATGTTCAAACTTTCAAAACATAAATTGAAGCCTTAATGTTGCTCTCAAGAATAAATTTTGGTTTTTGAAACAGCTAATTTTAATAACAAGGACTTTTGTGGTTAACAAACCCCAGAGACACCATCTTCCACTCTTTATCCTTGCCCTTAGGGTGGCCTGCTGATGATTTCTGTGTGTGAGATGTGCAGTGCTTATCCAGGTGTGTGTGTGTGTGTGTGTGTGTTTGTGTGTCTGTCTGATCTCTCTGCTTCCTTGCTTAGATGGGTAACACCCTCTCTGAGCCTTAATGTTTTGTTTATATCACATCATGTTATAATTACCCTTAATATTACCAGTTTACAATTTCTTTTGCGTAAAATAGCCTCTGAACTGTGTGCTCCACGAGTGTCATTAGATTTTTTTGACATTGGAGATGAAGAAAGTGATGAAGAGACCAGAGACTAGTAGAGAAAGGGGCTTCCACTGGGGAAAAGAAGCCTGGGCTGTGGGCAGGCACTTCACAGGAGCTTGGGAGAATTGTGCTTGGCTGCACAGCCATTTTCCTCCTCCTACCCCATCATGGTGTCCTTTTTATCTGGTTCTGGTTGGGGGTGAGGGGTTGATCAGTAGGGATGAGGGAGTTTTGCCAGGTAGGTGATGTTTCTTTCTGATAAATAATCAGTTTCCCTCTGGCCAAACTTAGTTAGGTGGACTGGGGAGGTGGGTTTCTTTGATACTACCTGAGTCGATGACTCTGGGATTGGGGATGGGGGCGGTTAAGGTAATTGGTACCAACTGGAAGGGATTTGGGAGCAAGATCATCCTCTGGATGGTAGCACTGTATCTATTTGGTTTAACAATTAGTGTCTATACTGTGCTGCAGTAGTACCTGAAGCAGGCCAGGGGTTGTCAAGTTTGAGAGATATTGTTGATGTTAGGTTCTCACCCTATAGCCTATCATGCTTCTCCCCTGTATTAGAAGGTATTAAGTCTGGAAATTAGGACCCGAGAACCCCTAGTTCACATGCTTCTAGCACAATTCCATGAATCAGAGACTCTCTTTTGAAGGTGGAACAAAAGAGAAGCCATTTTTCCTTTTGTGACGTCTGTGGGTTTGGAGATGAGGGGGGTGATGTTTTGCTCAAGACTTTTGAACATTCTTTGATAGTCATTTAATTTAGTGCTGTTTGCTGCTGAGCCACTGCTGACAACTTCCCTGTGATCTCTGCACTTCTGGATTTCCGGAAAGATACTTTTCTTCCCTTTGTTCCTGCAGTCTTCCAGTGGTTCTGCAAGTCTCTGTTTTCTATAGTAAAACTATTCCTCCTCTGTCTACTTAGAGTAATTATTTTTTTGCCTGATTAAACTCTGACTGATAAAATTGACAATTGACTCCCTGACCTTTAACTTTGTGGCATGTCACTTTAATCTTCCATTTTGAATTAATCATATTGAAAAATGAATTTGTGACCAGCTATTGTGTACACCTGTTGGATACACAGCTGCCTGCATATTCCACTGACTTTGTTCTGTGAGTGGTCTCACACTTAATGGCTCTTAAAGAGAGATGAAACTTTGTTTCTTGAGGTATGGTACTTGATTGAAAAGGAGTAGGACCTGCCTAAAAGTGTAAGTGAAAAGAATATAAAATGTCCCAAGAAAATGGAAATATCTTCTATATTGTTGAGTTTTGCTATGCAACAAATAATTCCAAAATCAGAGTAGTTTACAATAGCAAACATTTGTTTTCATATTCATAGTTCTAGAGATTGTAGTGGTGCTGGGTTCATCTGGCAATTGACTGGGCTTAGCTCCAAGTTGCGGTTGGGATTCAGGTTGGTTCTACATATTTCCTCAATGTCCTTAAACTAGCAACTATCTCAGGCAAGTTTTTCTCATGACAAACCATCAGGGGATGATGGGGTAAGGTGAAATAGATAAGACATTGAAAGCAGTTATTCACATCATCTTTGCTGACTTTCCACTGGAGAAAGCATGGCATAAGACCAACCATGCCATCAGTAAGGTAAGGTAGTTTACGAACTATAGAAATGATCCCTGAAAGTATAGTCTTAGGTAAGGTAGTTTAATCAAACCACAGTGGGAAGGTATTACACAGGTTTCTGGACAAAACAGAATTTTTTGCATAAGTTGTAGTATAGCGCTCTTTCATGTTGTAACCTCAACCCGTAATAAAGATGCAATCATCTAATACTCCTACACAAAAAATAAATAAGCAACTCATAAAACATTTTGGGTAAAGGATGCTTGTCAAAAGAGATATAACTCTACACTGCAATTGGGGGTTAACAAGAGTTATGGAAAATTCTCAATAATAATGTGATTTTGAAGGAATCCAGAAGCTAGTATCCTCTTCATCTCTGTAATTATTTTTTTAAATTAAATAGATAATTATTTCACATCTTTGTAATCGCCAGGGCTCTCTCCTCCCTGATCTTGCCCTCCCTCACCCCCACTCCCCCAAGTTGTGAACTTCAGTTTGTTGTTTTAGCTTATTTTGACTTTTCCTCTTGGCCTTTTGTTTATTTTTCCTATGTTACATATATTAGTAAAACCATTAGGATTCTGTCTTTTTTTTCTGACTTGTTTCTGTTAATATGATTTCTTCTGCTTACAGCCATGTTATCATAAAATCATTAATTTTGTCATTTTTAATTGATGAGTCACATTCCATTGTCTGTAATTCCCATTTATAGACCACAATACACATTGGATAAATATTTGTTGGCAGATGGGTTACTGGATTAATTAATGATAGTGGTTGACCACTAGGCTGGGTTGAGAAAGGATGCCAGGTAGAGGTTTGTGAGTGATACTTGCTTAGGGCAGGTTCAGAGGTAGGATGTGTGTTTACCATTTCTATATTATTTTCCCTTAGACCAGCTGAATCTCTTTTAACTTTATATTCTATTACTGTGTGATTGAGATTTCCTGAAGGAAAAGACTCATCTATGAATACCCTACAGTACCTAACATAAGAAGAAAGCAGTTTCTCAGTACCATGAGTTGCTCATAATATGCTTTTTGAAGTTTTTTTAGATCAGAATTCAGCTTTAAGCAGCCACATAGGGGCCACACTCATATCCTTTTCATTTCCTTGCATTTTCCAGATGCTGTCATTCGTGAGATAATGTATGCAAAGCTCTTAGCACAGTCACAACGTTAGCAACATTGGTGATTATTATTAACCACTGTTTTGTTAATGTATTTGTCATCATTTATTGCTGGAAAGTTGAAATGAATTAGTTGCTGATGAGTGGAAAGAATAGAAAAATACTCCTGTGTGGTAAGAATGAAGCTCTTCAATGGCTGGTAGCAATTCTGTCTATGCTGTGGCATCTCCAGTAACAATTGTTCACAGTGCTACAGCAAGAAGTAAGCCCAAATCCAACAATATTCTTTTGAATATGTGATATAGCCTGGGAACTAAGAACAGGCTCCCTTGGTCACACCGTGGTAACATTTTCTAGCCTCATCTATATTTCTTGTTCCTTCTCTCTCTTTCCTCCCTTTTGACGTTGGCTGAAGAAAATTGAAGTGGAGGAATGTTCTCCCCTGTAATGACACATGCCAATTAGAAAGGAAAGACTACCAGGTTGCAGGAGTTGGGTGGCAATTTGTAAGCACCAATTGTATCAAGGCAGGTGTGGTAACTGCTTGAAGCCTGGCATCCTCAGAGAAGGCTAGTTTGATGTGTTATCCTGTTCATATGCAAGAATGCCTGGCCAGCTGAGTCTGGTTTTCCTCTATAGACACTCAAAAAGAGCAAAACACAGAAAGTTAAGTGGTTCACATGCTGATAATAGTCAAATGTTTGTGGAGTGTTATTTTCATTAACAGGAAGCCAGAGTAATAGGGAGGGAACTGCTCTGAAGTCTCCTTGGTATAGACGACTGAAGTGTGATGGACTGGGGTTCAAATTTTGACTCCGTCAGTCAATAACTATGTGACTGGTTAAGTTTCTGAACAGTACTGAATGTCTGTTACCGTGCAGATAAAATGAAGGCTATGTTGTCTCTCATATGAGGTTTTTTTAATGGTTATTTTACAAATCATGCTACTTTCTTGCTTATAACTCTCCAATGGTTTCTTACAGAAGTTAGAAAAAAATCCCAATCCTTTTTTTAAAAAACTATTAATCATTTTATTGTTTACATATCTATGTGTTATGCATATATGTGTATTTTTTGATATTACATCGTTACATTCTCTGGGGTTCTCACTCCATCTTATCATCCATGAATCTTCATCTTGATCTTCGTATGCTCCTCCCTTCCTTGATTTCTCCCTTCTCTTCCTGCTCTCCTCCCCTAGCTGCTTGCCCCAGTTCTGTTGTTAGCTTGTTTCAACTTTTCTTGGCCTTTTGTTTATTATATCTATATCCCATTTATTGGTGAGACCATATGACTTCTGTCTTTTACTTTCTACTTATTTCTGCTAATATGGTTCCCTCTAGGTCCATCCAAGTTGCTGTGAATGATGTAAGTTTGTCTTTTTTGATCGATATATAATATTTCATTGTGCACATATACCACAGCTTTCTGATCCACTCATCTATTTTGGGGCATTCAGGTTGTTTCCATATCTTGGCTATTGTAAAAAGTGCTGTGACAAACATCTAAGTACAGGTGTCTTTTTAAAATTAGTGTTTTGGTGTCCTTTGGGTAGATTCCCAGAAGTGGGATTGCTGATCAAATGGTAGCTCCATTTTCAGTTGTTTGAGGGTCCTCCCCACAGCTTTCCATAGTGACTGGACCAGTTTACATTCCCATTAACAGTAAAAGTGTTCCTTTCTCTCCGCAACTACACCAGCACTTGTTGTCCATTTTTTCTTTTTCTTTCTTTTTCATATGGGCCTATCTTTCAGGTGTAAGATGATATCTCCTTGTGGCTTTGAATTACATTTCCCTGAATATTAGTGATTTTGAGCATTTTTTATTTGTCTATTTGCCATTTGTAATTTGTCTTTTGAGAAAAGTCTTTTTAGTTCTCCCCATTTTTGACAGGGATTTTTGCTTTTTTTTTTTGCTAGGTTGTGCAGGTTCTTTGTGGATCTTTGTTATCTTGTGTGGAAAGCAAAAAATTTCCCGTTTGGATGGGTTTCTTTTGGTTTTGTTTATTGTCTCTTTCACTGTGCAGAAGCTTTTTAGTTTGATGTAGTCCCAGCTGTTTATGTTTTCCTACATTTTTAAAAGTATCTATAGATGTGTCCTGAAATGTAGGTTTCTGAAGTGTAGATCTTGGAGTGTATTGCCCATATTTTCCTCTATGTATTTTATGGTTTCGGTTCTTACATCCAAGTCTTTTATTCATTTTGAGTTGGTTTTTATACATGGTGTGAGGGAGCATTCAGGCTCATTTTTTTTTTTTTTTGTATTAGTGGTCTAGTTTTCCCAGCACCATTCATTGAAGAGGTTATCCTTGTTCCACTGTATGGTTTTTTGGCCCTTTGTCTAAAATTAGTTGACTGTATACATTTGACTTTATTTCTGGGAAGTCAGTTCTGTTCTATTGGTCTGATTTTCAGTTTTTGCTCCAGAACCAAGCTGTTTAATTACTGTGGTGGTAAACCATAATGTGAAGTCTGGGGTTATGATACCTCTAGTCTTTCTTCTTGAGGTTGAGGGTTTAGCTATTTGCTGTTAGACACCCTGACCAGGGAGGGTCAGGGTTAGGCAACATCAGACTATACCAGAACTCATTCCCAAGGGAAGAGCTCCCTAGCTGGGTTCCCATCAGCAACACCAACACCTATGCCTTCTAGGACATCCACCAGCACATGTGAACAGAATCAAGCCCAGGGGTCTCCACACCCACCTTTGGAGGGCCCTGCACGGAGAGGGAACATTCAGCTGGCTTGCACGTATGTCCTTGCGAGGAGGAGATCAAATGGCTAAGGGATCTGATGGCATGTTAGAATTCCTGGTCGGGCACAGATGGAACCTACCTCTTTACACTCAGAGTCACAGGCATACTTC
>PVHY01024316.1:0-19783 GCA_004024945.1 Uropsilus gracilis
GGAGGGAGGGAGGGAAGGGGAAAGAAAAGAGAACAGAGGGAGGGAGAATATAAATAATGGATGATTGGCGATTTACTCTTTGATCACAGAGGTTGCAGAGGGACATTAGGAATATCAATACTGATTGATCTCTGATTACAAGCACACATATTTTATTTGAGGCTCCTGATAGTGATAAACTTTGATCTATAGGACACCAACCTTTGAGGATTCACCTTCCCAAGTAAATGTGTCTCAAAACTTTACCTTGTACTAGTGTGTCATTAAATTTTGGAGCAGATTCTGGAAACATTTTTAAAGTTTCACTTATTTATTTTCTTATATCTTTTTTAACTTTTGGATTGCATTTGAGTTCTCCCCACTCTAGTATAGTCCCTATAATACGGATGCTGCAGAAATTGGGGGCCATGGCTCCAGCATGGTGCTTTAGAATAGCAGCCACTGTGCCCTGGTGGACAGAGACTTGTAGAAGGGAAGCCAAGTCTTCTCACAAGAGGAACAGAGAGAGAGAGAGAGGAAGGAGAGAGAGCTAGAGCAGGAGAGGAGAGAAAGGCAGAAGAGCAGCAAGGAGATTGGAGACCTCAGAGCTCCCACTGCTATGTCTGACAGCAGGGCAGGGAAAGAAGCCATGGTGTGGGCTTCCATCCCCAGCCTGGGTAAGTGAGGAGTCTGGAGAAGTATGTTGGAAAAACTTGTGACTTGTGTAAACTGACTTGGAAACGTGGTACTTGAAAAGTTGTTTTAACTTTGAAACTGCAAAGCTTAGGAATTGTCTAAAGACCTGAAGAGAACTTGCTGCATTGCTTTTTTCATCATGAGAGGTCTGAAGTGGTTGCTGCTGTAGTATCAAGTGAGTCTTGCTGATTTGGGGCCACTTTAGAGTTGAAGCTGAAAGAATGTTGGAGCTGTGACTTTTGGAGGAGGATCAATGACACCCTTTTGATTTCTTCATTGAATTTTAATCTCCCACTTTTGAAGAAGGAACAATAACCACATCTTGGTTTCTTCATTTGGCTTGAAGTGAATAGCTGTGCTTTTGGAGGAGGATCGATGATGCCATCTTGGTTCCTTCATCTGGCTTGAAGGTGGGACAGCTGCCATTTTGTGGACACATGTGGCTAAGGACTCATGTGCAATTTTTTGGACTGGAGACTGAACTGTTTGGTAACATGATTAAAGGGGGTGGGTCCATTGTATGTTCAGTGACTTTTGTTTATTTTGTTGTTTAATGAATAAATCTTGTTCTTGCCTCTTTATGATATAGTGTGATCTTGCTGCTTCTCACCCAGGCTGGAACAAAACTAAGGAGTGTCTGGGTCTAAGGGGCCAGGTGCTCCTGTTTGTAGGTTTAGTTAAGTTCTCTGTGTTGTCTGTCTTCTTACCTGATTTCACCTATAACTTTTCTATGGAATACCACTCAGTGACTAAGTAAGATAAATTCATGCCATTGGCTGCAAAATGGATAGAGCTGGAAGAGATTATACTGAGAAAAAAATCAGAGGCAAAAAGATAGATACCTGATGGTTTTATTGGGGGAAGAGTATGTACTAAATGAACTCTATTCACTGATGGTTTTATGGACTCTACCTAACCTCCATGCTAAAGAGATCCCAAGTAAGAAGATTACAAAATCCATCATGCCATGAATCTGCCATGACTCATGACTTCCCAAAGGGAAGATTGCTATAAACTAAGGGTGGAGTTAAGCTCCAGGTTTGGTATAAAACTTAACACATGTGGGTCTCCATGTTCTTGGCTTGTCAGTTATCTGCATATACCTGGGATCCCAGCTCAGACATTGTAACTGGTAGGATACATTCACCAATTAATCCTATGCCTGGGTTCCCATTTATTTCATTCACCTTTTGAAAGTATACTTTTCTATATGTGCTTATAGTTGAGTCTTGTTCTAAGTTTTTATAAGTGTATGGATGAGGACTCACATTCAGGCCAACCCATTTCTTTTTACAATTGCTCAGTAACAGTTTCTTTACATGAAAAATATAGAGAAATCAAAGAATGTGTCAAGGGAATATACAAGATTCTGGAAATATTTAGCTGAAAGATACAAAGAATCCTCTTATAGAATGACTACAATATAGCAGTGAAATATAAGAGATCCATTTTGGGTCTTCCTAATTTAATCTACAGTTAAACATAATCTAAGGGAAATTATGCTAAAGATAAGCTTATTTCTTTATGGTAGTTCAAGGCAAATGATTCCTTAAAACAGTGACTGATAAATAGTTTTGGAATATGGCATTTGGTATTTCATTTGTGAATACCCAAATAGTAAGAAGAGCTAAATGTTTTAATGATGTCAAAGAGATCTTTGAGGAGAAATCTATAGAACACCACCTCAGTTTGTTCCTGTGTCAATGACTTCCAGAAGATATAACAACTCAACTACTTCAAGTAAAAGTATGTCTGCTTTCCAGTTAAGTGACATACTTAGATATCTGCCCCATATTAAATCTGAAAAAGAAGAGTCAAGATAAATTATGCCCAAATTGCCACAGAGGTATTCAGAACAAATTTATCTAGAGAAATTCTGGAAGAAATAGAAAAATGTTCTTCCTGGAACTAACCTGCATATGACATGCTTTGAAAATTGAAATACAATATATATTCATATGGTCCACTATTTATTGAGTGCATGCAGACACTGCTATATGATATGTAAGAGACAAATTTTAATTAGCTATGACAACGGACTTAAAAATGAGTAAACTGGACTTTAGGAAATTAAATAGATTCTAAGAAATTACAGATATAGGACTGAAACTGGACCTGTCAGAAAACTTAATGTAGTCAATTGCCAATACACTACAGTGTCTCTTACATACTTCCAGTAATAATAAAATACTGGTCTTAGCTAAAGAGTTGTGCTAAGTCTCAATTCTTGCTAGAATTTCCATTGTTATAATCGCCACTTGTGGTTTATTCTAATTAAGGTGGGATAAAGTGTGGTAAGACAATTGAAACTACACGAATAAGAGTTAGTTATTTCTTATTCATTGAGAGTAGAATTTAGCTTTCCTCAAAAGTCACTGAAGTGAACACCATGATCCAGGAATATATATCAAATATGTCATTCTGAGTACACCCCCTTTCCTCATTCCATGGGTCAGAAGCTGTTTGAACTGTCAGAATGAATTTCATTCAAGAGCAATTGGGACATGAATTTTAGCTAATCAAGAAAATATTTGTATTATATAAACTACTTAAAGACATAAACATAAAGACATAAACTAGAAATTCAGATAAGAACAAAAAAAGAGGCAAATCAATTTCAGAGAAAATGTCACTTGCCAAAGCAGGAAAAAGGTTATGGGGGACTTAAGAATGAAGAAATGATATATAAAATCCAGAAAGATCAGGCAAAAATCTCCTTAAACAAAATGAATTCTTACTACCAACACATATGAAGAGGAGAAACATTTTATAGCAAGAAGCAAGGAGAAACATAGCCTCAACAGTAAAGAAAGTGACTTTGCTGAAGAATTAATCACTGATTATAAGAAAATAACAAGACGCAAGTGAAAAATAATTTTTATTTATTTGCTCATCCAACAAATATTTTGAGCACTCTCCATGTTTTAGTCTACAATGATTATAGAATGAAAGACCTAATTTATGGTGGTGATGGTAGTGGAGGGGATGGAAAGCTTTGGGATGGTGAGTCATAGATTAGGCACTATGGTAATCTGGAAAATAACATCTATTGTGCCTGGAAGCAGAAGGAAAGACTTCCCAGAAGAGGTTTCAGCTATACCAAGTCTTGAAGAATGTGCAGAAATTACTCAAGCCAAGAAGGAGAGAAAGAACATGGGATCCAAGGTTCTGGCTTTTCAAGTTTCTGTCATCAGTTCGATTAAAAAAACAAACTAGAGATCAAATGGCATTATTTAATAATTCATTACATTGATGTTGTGACAATGTGACAACAATGTTGTCACATTGAAGCAAAATATCTGTGTCCCTCTATTACCTCTAATTCTCATATGGTAGAAATGAGTTGCTGAAATGATGAAGTAAAGAAAGAAGATCACCATTGACTTCAAAATTACACTGATTTGGATTTAAGTCCTTTCTCTATAGTTCAAACCTTGGGCAAATAGTTTGACTTGTCTAAATATCAATCAAGTCTTTGAGAACTTCCTCACTGGTGTATTGTAAGGATTAAATAATGCAATGTGTGATTAAATTAATATAATGCCCTAAGGAGACAATACTTAATAATATTATTATAATCATTACCAATGCATCTGAATAACATTAAGCCTGGAATCTTGGGATGTGAAATTAGACAGGTTGCCTCCATTCTGAAACTCAAATTCTCACTCATCTAAAACAGAATAAGTATAGTTTCAGAATGCTAAGATTTGCTTGAGGAATTAAATATGGTTACATCATAGAAAGTGAAGCCATGACCCCACCATGGGAAGTGTTAACATTTAGGCATTGCCATTAGCTGTGTCTGAAAACACAGAGACCGAAACAGGATGAGGAGAAATTGGAGCCTCTGGGCTGGGGGGTGGAGTGGGGAGAGAAAAAGAGAGAATGAGACTTTGGAGAAGGAAGAGACACAAGAATGGCAGATAGGTATTAAGAGCAGCCCAAGTGACCAGTAACCAGGCTGGGTGGAAGACCCCTGGAAAAGTGAGCTCCTTGATGGCAAGGAGCCATGGTGGGAGTGTGGCCAGCAAAAGAGTAGCTGGTGTGGAGAGTGTCACCATAGCAAGGTGGCATGGAATGCTAGTGCTTGGAGATGGCCAGTGATTTGGAAAACTGATTTTGCATCAGCATTTGCTGAAAAACTTTGAAGAGCCTTGGAAAGTGGAACAGCTAGGAACATGGAGAGAGAAGCAAAGAAAAGATGCTGGAGAAAGACTGGACTTTGTAGAGTGCCTGACTCAGGTTCGGCGGAGTACAGAGGCACCATCATGGATAGGTGTCTTTGGGACCTTTGTGACTAAAAATTGTGACTGGTGTAAGTTAACTGGCCACTTGTAGCTTTAAGGAATTTTTATTTCCCTAGTTAATTTCCCTTGTAAATAAAACCCTGTTTTTAAATTACATTTTGACTTTAATAACTGCTATACATGGGTGGTAAGAATCTGGGTGGAAAAGTCACATTTTAAAAGTGCTGCTTTACTCCTTTTGACATATTGGTTGCAAACCTCTGCCACGTTTTGACCCAATTTAAAGCATCTAGCACAATAAGTAGTGCATACAAATATCCTAGAAAATGTTTAATATAATCTGAGATACATGTACTGCAAAGCACAGAGAACACAGAAACACAAGGAATTACACACACACACACACACACACATACACACACGAACAAATGTGCTCTAAGGATATCAGTAAACAGTTACTTTTAATGTATCTCTGCACTTGGTTTCTTTTTATATGTTGTTTCTTATTTAGTTCTTAAGATGAACTTTTTTGGTTTTTTTGAGTGGTAAATTTACTTGCCCAAGGTCTCAGCTATATTTTGAGCATCTGAATCTCTTCTTTAAAAACTTCTAAACTGAGCTGGGCATGGTGGTGCATGCCTGTAGGTGGCAGCCTAGGAAGCCATGGCCAGGGCCAGGGATTGAGGTTCAAGTCCCTTTGGGGGCACGTAGCGAGACCTAGTTCCCAAAAAATAGCTGGGTGTGGTGGTTCATGCCTGTAATCCCAGTTACCTGGGAAGCTGAGGCTGGGGATTGCTTGATCTGTAGTACCCTGGGCAATGTGAGCCTGCGGTTCCATGGGCAAAAATAGCAAGACCTAGTCTCAAAACAAACATACAAACAAACAACAAAAAAACCTTTTAAGGATTCTTGAACTCTGTTAAAAGAATAGAAGGTCTGGGTCTCAAAACCAGATAAGACTATGGGTAGGAAAACAACTCCAGAGAAGCAGCAGCATCATCTATAAACCAACCCTTCAGTATAGGACAAATTTCCATGATTAGGTCTCTGAGGGGACAGCAAAATTTCTAACCTCTTTCAAGGCACCTGTAGTCCTGAGAGATAAAACATGTTAACAAATTAGTCCTCTTGATGTATTGGAGGCAGACTGATAGTACAGTTATTAGTGTAGAGAATCCTGAGGAGTTAAAAGCTGCATCTGGCTGAAGAGATAAAAGGAAGCTTCCTATAAGAGACTAGGACTTGGGCAAGAGTTTGAAAAAAATGAGTATCTTGATTGGCAGAGAAGAGTGGGAGGAACTGAACCTGAGGAAAATACATCAATTAACAATGGGAGTGAAAAAGTATAAAGAACATTCTGAGGATAGTAAACAGTAAATTTATTTAAACTACATAGATTAATCTGGGCTACCGTGACTATTCAACCCAATAAGTGGTTTAAGACTATCTTGCCCAACCTTCAAGGCAAGTTCAACTATAAGAAAATCAATAACAGTTATATAATATTCACAATTACAATAATCATAATAATTTCCCTTTATTAGCATGTATCAAATGTCAGGACACTAACACTTAAAAAATAATCCCCTCAACCACTTTATGAGGTAGGTAATATGACTACCTTTTATAGTTGAGGAGCTCAAGATTTGTGATTACTATGTCAAGGTTAAAAATGAATGGTGGACAAGACTGGAACTCAAATCTGATTCTAAAGATGTGTTTTTAATGACTTAAGTGTTATTGAATCTTGAAGGATTCTGGTATTTATATCATAAAGAAGAATTTACCTAGAAAGGATTTGATTTGACCCCACACACACATTGTTTGAGTTATTAATTCTCAATCTTCTCTTTCCTTGGCTTGTTAACAGTGGACAAAATCACCCATGTGCTTGATTCCTGCTCTTCTGGGCCCACCATGGTCATGTGGGCTAGAACTGTATACTAAAGCCAACAATTAAAAGTGGTACCCCACTCTTTGGTCTCAACTTAAAGTGTCTGAACTACAGAGCCAAGGTACAGCTGGAGACCTTGCAAAGAAGCTATGTCAGCAACAGCAAATAAGTGACTTCAAAAAGACAAACTTTGAGGTTTATGATCTCAATAAAATTCTCAGTCACTCTAAATAGTTAGACTATATTTCCCTCCTGTTTTCCTCAACACATAAACACATTATATAGATAAATTAACTGGACACTTACCCAACTTTTTCTGTAAAATTCCTTAAAAGTATAAAATGTTTTCTTTGCAGACTGCAAAATTCTCATTGTGAGGCTTCGATTTTGCTCAACTTTCCTGGAGCATTTGCAGGAAGACCCAGACTCAAGTCCTCAATCCTGTTTCATTGATAAATTCAGTTACTCTTGGCGTGACTCAATTTCTTTAAGTCAACACATCCCAGGATTTTCCTAAAAGCTGAGGGACAGGCACAGAAGTACCCTAAACACACCTTGGCTGATGGATACTGGCACTCAGGGGGGCAGGAGCCAGGCAAGCCTGGCCGTGGGAGACTCTAGGAAGTCTGAAAGTGGGGGTATGGGGCAAGGTGTTGTTCACCTATAACCTAAAGAAGATACACATAAAAAAGAACTTCCATACTTAGACGGGGGGGGGGGGGGGGTTACTTCTCCCTTGATAGACTCTTAAGTAAACATTTTATATTATTAACATCTTTTCAAAAGATATTACATAATTCTGGCTACTTTTAAAACTTAGTAAGGGAGCAAGTAAATAAAGCAGTTTACCTTCAAAAAACAAGTTCTACTCTGAAACCTTCATTGAAGGGTATATCCAGTACATTATAAATAATTAATAAGTACTTACTGGGTAAAATAAGTACCTGTATTTCAGTTATTACAATAGGTTTGCAGAATAGATGGCTAGAATTTGACAGGGAAATATAAGGAGCTGAAAATAAATAAGAAAAAGAAATCTTTGAGACCACAAAAAAAATGGTTGTTATTTCCAAATATCAATGATTCTTATGTAAAATTCAGTGGTTAAAAAGGACATGATTGGAGGGACATTTGTGTGTAGCTGCACTTTCCCTATGCCTTAACTTAAATGTGTGATGAGAAATCTAGACAATACACAAAATGCTATCATTTAATAATCAGAAATATTCATGTCAATAAAGCTTAAACTATCCCCAAGAAAGTAAAACTCACTTTATTTTTATTTATCATTGTGTTATTTACATGTTTATGCTTATATGTGTGTATGTGTGTGTATATATATATATATATATATATATATATATATATATATATAATTATATTACATCATTGTATTCCCCAGGATTCTTCTCCCCATCACCTATGAACCCTTGTCTTGATTTTCTTGTGCTCTTACCTTCCATGATTCCTCCCTCTCCCTCCCTGCCCTTCCTTAATCCCAGTTACATCATTAGCTTATTTTGACTTTTTTCTTGTCCTTTTGCTTGTTATTCCTATATCCCATCTATTGGTAAGATGATATGTGTTCTTTTTCTTTTTCTTTTCGAGACTAGGTCTCGCTATTTTTGCCCATGGAGCCTCAGGCTCTTGTTGCCTGGGGTTCCACACCTCAAGCAGTCCCCAGTCTCAGCTTCCCACATAGCTGGAAATATAGGCGCGCGCCACCACGCCCAGCTATTTTTCTGGAACTAGGTCTCGCTACGGGACGCAGGAGGGACTCGAACCACGATCTCTAGCCCCAGCCGCTTCATAGGCTGAAGCTTACAGTGTCTTTTTCTTTCTGACTTATTTCTGCTAATATGATTCTCTCTAGGGCCATTCATGTTATCACAAATACTTCATAGTTGTCAGTTTTGGTTGCAGAATAATATCCCATTGTATAAATATACCACATCTTTTTCAACTATTCATCAGTTTGGGGGCATTCAGATTGCTTCCATATTCTGGTTATTGTAAATAGTGCTGCAATAAACATCCAAATACGGGATGTTTAAATCAGTGTTTTGGTGTCTTTTAGGTAGATTCCCACAAGTGGGACTGCTGGATTGAACGGTGGTTCCATTTTCAGTAGTTTGAGGATCCTCCACACAGCTTTCCGTAGTAACTGAACCAGTTTACATTCCCACCAGCAGTATAAAAGTGTTCCTTTTTCTCCGCATCCATGTCAGCACTTGTTGTTGCATGATTTTTTGAGATGGGTCATTTTTATTGGTATAATATGGTATCTCATTGTGGTTTTGATTTACATTTCCCTTAGTATTGGTGATGCTGAGCATTTTCTCATATGACTATTGGCCATTTATATTTCCTCTTTGGAGAAGAGTCTTTTTAATTATCCCCTTTTTTTCACTGGGCTTTTTGCTTTATTTTTGCTAAGTTGTGTGAGTTCCTTGTGAATCTTCGTTATCACATATTTATAATTTTTATGGAGGGCAAAAAATTTTCCCATTCGATCTGGCTTCTTTTTGTTTTGGTTATTGTCTCTTTTGCTGTAAAGAAGCTTTTTAATTTGATGTAGTCTCATCTGTTCATAAGTAAAACTCACTTTAAATGAGATCACATTGTGCAATATTGTACACTAACACAGACATTAGAACACACATACACAACATAGTCCACTGACACAGTGGACTAAATATCCCATCTTCAATTGAAGAATTATTATAAGAAAATGAATATAATTTACCTTCCCTTTTTATATCTATATGATTGTGCTTCCATTTTATGTTGTATTACTATGAGCAAATTCAGCTAGATTAAATAATGAAGTCTATCTGTACTGATTTAAGTTTGCCCTCTAGTGAAATGCTCTAGGTCTTTTGCAGAAACTGTCTTGTAGGTGAACCTCATTATTGTGCTTCTAGTATTCTGAATGCAACTTGCCTTGGTGTAGAGTGAACTTCTGTTTCATTGGGCTAAATTGCTAGTTTATAAATCTACAATTTTTCTCCAAGAGTATTTGGGTGTGGACAATTACTCAGCCTTCTTTTTTTTAATGAAAATAGCTTACACACTATCTCATGATGCAAATCTTGTATCACTTACCCAAAGATCCATTTTCTCTGCCTCCTTTGTAGCAAAGTAAATACTGAAGTAATAGTCATCCTCTTCATGATGTAATTTCAATAGCAGCAGAAAACTAAATTTTGCTACATCTTGATATATCAATGTTCACAAAAGTCCTCTAGATTAATGATAGCTTTATTTTTACAGAAAGCCTTAAATTTAAAACTATTAATCAGTAGCATAACACATATTTATCACTGTTATAGCCTTTCTTCCAACCTTTATGAGAAAAGTTACTTCTTCCTTCATAGGTCATTCAATGAAACATTTGTATTTATACTTCTATGACTTCACGGTATGCTACAATGGATGTTACTGGAAAAGCACATATTCAGATCCTGAGTGTCTATCATAATAATGAGGGAGAGATGAAAGGTCAACCAAAAAAAACCCTTTTGATAAAATAACCAATAAATAATTTGAAAAATAAGAGAAATAAATTTTGTTATAAAAAGTAAATGACTTAAATTTAAGAAAAGAAAAATCTCACTTTAAGAACAATGTTTTATCAATTTTTCTTGACATCAATAATAATGCCAAAACATCCTTACACGTTTTCTTGTGTATTATTTTCTAAATGGTATAATAAAAGCTGTCAGTTACCTCTTCTGCATACTAACTGAAAAGTGCAATCCTTTGTTCTGTGTGTGACTAGATTTGCACATTATAGAACTATGAAATATTTACAAAGGGAAGGTTAAATCAATACAGCTCTAAAATTTTTACTTCAGTCTTCAGGGATTTATATCATCTTGATTTAATGAAGTACGAGGAGTAAGAATGTTGACACACAGAAAAAATATTTCAGTTTCCCCTTTATTGTACAGGCAGAAAGTACTGAAGTAGGATTTGTTGACACCTAAACAGTAACTAATTACTACCCATTTTATGCCTCAACCATCATTTGAGAAATTTTATGGCAAAAAACAGACACCAACTTCTCAAAAGAGAAAAATAGTGATGCATGCAATAGAAAAAAAGTGCTACATCTTCATTAAACTTAACTTGGTTGTCAAAAAGTCTTTAAAATATAGCTTACTTTAAAATATTATTTAATTTTACAGTATAAACCTTAGTTCAGATATATCAAAAATAAATAAAGCTATAGTTTTTATAACACATTTTACATACCACATATTTTTAGATATAATGTATCTGTTTTTCCTGCATTATTTATGCTTTTATGGTTGGCTAGTATATATTACACTATCGCATAAATTTCCTTATAGCAGTATAAGGCATACTGGTATAAACTGTACCCTCTAATCTGCAAAAAATAGCCAAACTTATAGTTGCTTTCAATCTTAGTTTTAATGAGATTGTGCAAAGACTAGAAGAAAAACAAAGAGCTTTGAAAAATGTAACATCTAAATAAACAAACAAAACATGCTCCGAAGGACATAAGATGTAAAAGATGAAAGTCTAACCAAACATGCAGGCACCTTGATCTTGTACTTCCCAGATCCCAGAACTGTGAAAAATTAATAAATGTTGTTTAATTTAAAAATAAAAAGGTGAAATGCAGCTTGCTCTTCCATACTGCTGATTAAGTCATTGAGGTCTACAATGTCACAAATTATTTATTTTCCATAACCTTATGTAAGTAGAAATCTTTTTTTAACAACCTGCATCACTTGCAAGTTCACACTATACCAGAGAAGTTGCCAATAGATACTTTCAAGATATTCATTTACCAGACTCAGTGATTGCAAATTCCCATGTAAAAGAGATCAAGACAGAAAGAACAAGTGTTTTCTAAGTTCCTGACTGTTTCTGACTATTGTCTTCTTTGTTCACTCACATAAATCTCTTTAATTTCCTAAAGCTCGGCAAATAAAAAGGGACAGACAACTGATTCAACAACTTGGGTAAGTCTCAAAGTCATCATACGCTTGAAGTCACTCTGGAAAGACTATGTGTTATAGGATTTCATTTATAAGATAGATGTTCACTAAAAACAAAACTGTAGTCAGACATAATATTAGTACTAGCCAGGACTTAATAATAAGGTAATGTGTGATTAGAAAGTGGTTGTGCAGGAATGTTTGAGAGATTGATTGAACTGTCTGTATTCTGACTGTGATGTTTCAATACTTATTAATTCATGAAAATTCCTCAAACTATCCAAAAATTCCTTAATTCTACACAAATTCTATTTTCTTAATTTAGATAAAAATTTCTAAACACATATGTTGGAAATTCTGGGCGTACATAAGATTAATGAAGAAAGATAGATGCCCTCAACAGTCTAAAATCAGCTTGAGTTAATCTTCTGTCAAGTAACTTTAGATAATCTTTAAAAAGAATTTCAAGAAATGTCTTTTCATAATATTTCTATTCAAATCCCACAAAATTTTCTATTAATGATATTAGCTAAGCAGATTAACGCAGGATATATGAATATAATTCATGCATCCAGTTCTTTTGTACTTCAAATTATTATTTCTTTCCAATCAATGTGTTATTTAGCACTCACTGAATAATACTTCAAAGTCATATTTAAAAACAAACTAACCTGTCAAAAACTAATTACTACCCAAGATGTCTATATTTTCTGACTCAAAAGAAATGATTGTGAATGATGTTATAAATCCCCATGGAATTTGATCAGCTTCAGTCAAAAATTGCACTTCATCTGTGTAAGGGCAACTTAAAGTATCACGCAGAATAGCAACTCAAAAAATTGGCCTCTTTTAAAAGAAATCACTTCCAGTCTGCTTACAATTGCTACTTATTAATACTCAATGTGATATCTAGATTAAGTTCATAAAGATGATGCAAATTATAAAGTAACTGTTGAATATAACAAAGACAGCATTTTTCAAAATTATGACCTGGCAATGAGAGGCTCTAAATTCCAATAATGAATTTTTGAGACAGCAACCTACCCACTGTGAAGTGCAGGAAATATCTTTCTCTTGCAACCATCTGCCTAAATAAAAACCAAGAGGTACTAAGAAAAGTATCTTTTCAAAGAGGGAGATAAATTAAGATATAAAGCCCTCAGCCCTTTTCCAGAATTCAAAAACAATTTTACTACAATATTTTCTTTTGCTATGTATGTATTTTGACTTTATTGTTGCTATTTCTGGGTAGAGTACCATGTTTCTGAAAAATACTGGCATAAAAATAAAACACCAAATCTGTGAACTATACGCCAACATTATATTAGAGGATATATTGAGTTAAATAATCCACAAAGCAACTAGCAGTCTAGCTTTTGTAATGTCCTTGTTATGCAACCTGATGTTGGCAAAGAACCCCAACCATATTATAATACTATATTACATGTTAGCATATGTAATGTATTTATAATGTTACTTTATATAACATGCAATAGTAGGGCTCCAACCCTCTATTCAAACAGAATATCTACTAAATTTTTTGCAGCATTGGATATACCTCTTATAAATAAAATAAGACTAAAGTTTGTGTATAATTGGCTAAAATCCATTTTAAGACAGTATTCTTGCATTCCCATATCTCAGAATAGGTTGGTTTGATCTAGTTTCAAACATGCTTGGCTGAACATTAAGTCTTTGGAATAACCAGCTCTTCCTTGGGCTTAATAACTGAAAAAGAAAATGAGCTCTAGTTGTTATCTTCTATTAGTGCTGTGGTCTTTCCCTGCCTTAGAGCTCAGAATGTAACCTTGCATTTCACATACATGTGTCTGGTATGATTAAATATTTGACCCTCATCTCTGGCAAATCAAAGGAGAAAATGAGGTAGGGAATAGGGCAGTGATAATACTGGCATTGTCCTACATTTGAGGAGCTAAGAGGGAAAGACAAAATGCAACCCAGAAGCCAGTTTCACTTTCTTAGAGCCAAGGAAGAAGTCAAATGTTAAGGTTTCTCATGGCTTAATAGTTTGTAAAGATATGGGACTATGGAAAGGTTTGTGAAAATTCTTTCTCTGAACAAAGATGCTTTCTATGCTGCAATATGATACACTGGATTCTTACCTCATGTATATCAATGTAGAGATTATTTCATTAATTATTTACTATTATTTCTAGTCTTGGCACATCTATGCCTTATATCTTATAGTACAAAAGAAGGCTAACAAGTTGTAGAGTATAAACTTAAACTTAGTCTATATCTTAAAGTTTGCCAGTTTCTTGACTAGTAATACCTGGTCCCTATGAGTGGTGATGGATGCTAACTTGATCTATTGTGGTAATAATTTCACAATATATACAAATATCGAATCACTATACTCTACACTCCAAATTAATATGTGAATTATAGTTCAATAAAAATTAAAAATAGAAAAAATAACAGCTGGTTCTTTTCCTTACATTTTTTGTATTCAGATGGAAAAAGCATACCTAAAACACTAAGCTATTATATAAGGAGAGGAATATAAATGTATATTCATAGAGACTAGCATGGAAGTCTAAGAGAATGACTCACTCTTATAAAATGCTGCCAAGTGTATACACCAGGCTATAGGACAAATCACATAACCAAACAAATTTAGACAAAGAAATAGATAAAGGCATTCCAAACTAAAATTCTCCATCCCATCAACTGTTTCCAATATGTTGGTCACACTAAACTTTTCAGTGGGCTCTTTGCCTGGTAATGCAATCAATATTCTTCTTAATCAAATCACTATTGATACTTTAAGACATGAATAAGTAGAAATGTTGCCACTGAAGAAAAAAGGAAAAAAATTCTCCATCTGAAGAAGAATATTAACAAAGCTGCAGGTCTGGTGTGCTTTCAGAGCAGGATTACCTGTTTCCATTCTACCAGTTTGTTATACTATGTGTGGATTGAAATGCTAATAAATATTTGAGCACCATCAGTGTTAGATATGCGACTCTGAGTGTGTCTTTACATATAGAATTTTTGTTTGTTCTAAGATGCACCTTTTTTCACCTTTCTACAACCTGTGAAATTTGGATATACTATGCATACAATGTATAATAACTGGCAGCATTTTCTTGCTGATACATCATGTAATCTTGCACTTAGGAATGACTCTAGTAATGATATGAAGAGCACTAATTCAATACTTACATTATCTTATATAAAATTCTCATTTTTGAGAAAGGTCAACATACTTACTATGCTCAAACAACAAGTATCAGAGATTAGTTTTCAAACCCAGAGAATATGAATTCAGTTTCTGCCCTATTACTCTCTCTAATGCCTCTCTAACAACATCACAGGGTAACAATCACACCTACCTCTCCTCAGGACTGCACTGAAAAGAAACAGGAAACACTCTCAAAAGTATTCTTTTTTAACATGGAGTATTACAGTAGTAGTGTGGTTAGTAGACAGCAATAATCAAGCACAAAGGTAAAAAACTATTTTGTTACAATAAAGTTCATCATGACAGAGAAAAGAATCCTCCAAGCAGTGATAAAAGGTCTCCAATGTTTTCTGTGTACAGAGAGAAATTAACCTTTTTAAATTATCCCATTTTAAGTTCCACATTAGAGACAAGGAAGGGATCAGACAGAAACCATGTGACAGATGAGTACATAGTAAAGCTAGAAATTCATTAAGACAAGATTTCACCACCTCAGCACTACTGATGTTTTGGAACAGATAACTTTTCACTGAGTGGACTGTTCTTTATAGCGCATAATATTTAACAGTATCTCTATTTCTAAACAGTAAATGTCATTAACAGTCTCCTAGTGTGACCAGAAAAAAAAAAATGTCTCCAGGTGTTGACAAATGTTCTCCAGAAGGCAAAACTTCCCTCAGTTGAGAACCACTGAATTCAAGTCTCCTCTATCACCTACTACATCATATAGAACATGGAAGACAATTGATGTACGTCAATTGATAATAGGAATGAAGAATAGATGGGTGAAAGGAATGAGGAAAAGACAAGAAGGAACCAAAAAAAAAAACCCCACAAAATATTGGAATCAAAAGAATTCTATAATATTTACCCATATTCATTGGCAGATAATTTCAACTCTAAACTCAAACTATTCAATCCGCACTATAAACCAAATATAAGAAAATTCGCTCCTTAAATCAACTGATGAGCTAAAAGGGAAAGACAAAATGCAAACCAGAAGCCAAATTCACATTTAAGCCAAGGAAGAAATCAAATGTACCATAATTGATACCATTTTTAGTATTTCTTTAATGATATTTTAAAAAGCATTCAAATAAAACGCCAACCACGGGTGTGAAAAATAACTGTTCTCTTAGGAGTACAGTGGTTATAGATCTGCTCTCCTTAAGTATATTATGGGTTTGTTTATAGGAATTTATAAACAATGTTGTTGACAGACATATGTTCATTGCACTGAGATAAATTATAATTGTATTGATAGGGAGTGATACTTCAAATTATAAGAATAAAACTCAAGTAGATTTTTGCATGAGCCTCCAAGCAAAAGTTCGCTGCATTCATCATATTACTATTGATATGCTGTCATACTGATATTAATAATCCTGCATGATGCTACATCAATAGGCATTAAAAAGTTTTTATATTTTCTGTTCTTATGAGTAATTTTTAAAGAATATAATAAAAAAGGAGAACTGTGCTAACAATGGAAAATGAATCTATTCTAAACACATTCACTTAGTCAATAAATAGGTCTTGGGCACCAACACAGGAGTTCTGAGACAATATTTACACTTTTTCTTGAAATACAACCTTAATAATAAAACCTAAATATATAGTTTCAGCTATATGTAACTAATATGCTGTATTTCTACCTGCATATTCCAGATAGCTATAGGTCAGGCTGAGATTTGTAAAATAAACAGTATAATACAAAAAATGTTTAAAATACCCCTTCTCAAGATAGTCCATCATTAGCTAGAATAAAGATAATCATATTTAGGTATATTATTTCAAAATTGTAAAACTTCTTTCATCAACAATATCCCTCTATGCTCACAACACAGAGGGAGTTTTTTATTATTAGTTTTATGATGAGGATGATGATATCAAATGTAAAGATGAGCAAATGGAATTTCAAAGAGAGAGACTTGACCTAAGAACACTGTACATCTAGTTAGTGAAGGAAAAAAAATCAAAGTTTTTATTATTGTTATTATTCCAAGTACACAGCCATTACACTATATAACATTCCATTCCTTTCTTTTGTAATATTACATCATTCTTACATTTTTGCTTAAAGAAATCTATAACTCTTAGAATAATGCTTCTCCAATAGGATTAGGATTCAAAATCACCAGCTAGTCTTTTTTTTTTTTTGCCTTTCTTTTTTTTAAATTTGCATATATATGTATATTTATATTTATATTACATTATTCCATTATTGTGTACCCCGGGACTTTCCCATATCACTAACATTTCTTAACCTTCCTGATCTTTTGTGCTCTTCACCTCCCCCGCCTTTTTCCCCCTCCTCCTCTCTCGCTCCATGGTTCAGTCCCATTGGTTGCTTTCATTCTTTCTTATTCGTTTGTTTGTTTTTCCCTATATCCTTCATATAAGTGAGACCATCCTGTACTTCTCTTTTTCTTTTTGACTTATTTCTGCTAATATGAGTCTTTCTAGTTCCATCTAGGTTGCTGTGAATGACATGTGTTTGTCCTCCTTGATGGATGCGTAGTATTCCATCGTGTATATGTACCACATATTTTTTAGCCAATATCTGTTTTGGGGCATTTGGTTTGTTTCCTAATTTTGGCAATTGTAAACAGAGCTGCAATGAACATGTGCATACAGGTGTCCTTTTGAATTAATGTCTTCATGTCCTCTGGGTAGATTCCTAGTAGTGGGATTGCTTGGTCAAATGGTAAGTCCACTTTCAATTGTTTGAGGGTCCTCCACACAGTCTTCCATAGTGGTTGGACCAGTTTGCACTCCCACCAGCAGTGCAAGAGAGTTCCTTTTCCTCCACATCCGCACCAACATTTATTAGTGTCTGTTTTTTTTGTATGGGCCATTCTTACTGGTGTAAGATAGTATCTCAGTGTGGTTTTAGTTTGTATTTCCCTGATTATTAATGATGTGGAGAATTTTTTCATATGCCTATTAGCCATTTGTATCTCCTCTTTGGTGAAATGTCTTTTAGTTCTTCTCCCCATTTTTTGAGTGGGTTTTTTGCTTTGTTTTTATTGAGCTGTGGGAGCTCTTTGTGGATCTTTGTTATCAGACCCTTGTCACTTGTCTGGAGGGCAAAAATTTTCTCCCAGTCAGTTGGGTTTCTTTTTGTTTTGTTTATTGTCTCTTTTGCTGAACAGAAGCTTTTTAGTTTGATATAATCCCAGCTGTTTATGTTTTCCTTCATTTTTTTGCCAGTCATAGTTGTTTCCCCAAATGGAAAATCACCAGAGTTAGTCTTGATGGTTATGATCCACTCTGAAAAATAGAACCTTCAATAAGTAATTAACCTTTGAGAAATACACATGATAATACATAGCCCAGTCTCAAAAGTAAGTCTTTAGAATGCAGGTGAGTTGTGAAAATGTAGTATACGGTATTGAAATGTTGGGAAATCTGTAAAAAAGTTCAAGTACGTAGTAAGACAAATTATACTGTTTAAATTTGCCTATAGGTTTCTCTGCTGCTGGAAAAATTCTAGGATTCATTTTTATTTACCCATCCAGTTGGAATTAGAAACACCATTTCTCTCCTAAATGCTTTTATAGGGAAGCCAAACACATTACCAAATTACAGAGATTGACTTTTTATACTCATATAATGAAGACTTGAACCTTAGTGTGTATCACAGTATGTCTAAGAGTGGTGTGTGTCTTCTCTTCTACATTTTAGATGCCCTTGGTCTAGACTTTTTGGTGGTCTTATAAACCTTTTAGTAATTTTTCTCTCAATGCAAGAGATGATAGTGTGGCAACTTAAATTATAAGCACACTTAATATTTTAATCTGTGAAAAGAGAAAAGAAAGCATATGAGTAGATAAGAGATGTCATTATTCAGAAAACAATAGTAAAATGTTCTATTGATATAGTACTTTGGACTGTGCCCAACATGCTTTCTTATATGTCATATGGATGGTTTCACCTGATAGAAGGTTATTAATGAAGCAACAGGAGTCATAGCCTCCCCCTGCATTGGATAAAATAAAAATTCACTTAAGTTAAATGATACTGCCAAGGTGACATGCCTAAAAACAGCACAAGAAAACAGGTTATCTGATTCATAAAATATTTCCACATAATATGCATGAAAGTCTTAAAGGTTTTCACATATCTCCCTACTTTTTCTTCACTTTCATTGGCATTTTTTATTCCTTCCATTACTGCATAACATCTGTTCTCTCCCAGGGATTTTTCTAGGTCTCCTGGTCTTCTTCCTCTACATTTTGTCCCTGACTTCTGTTATCCCAATATACTTTTCAAGATTAATTTTCTTATTACCAAGACAATGCAATCCGAGTTTATTTTACCAAAATCACCCTTCAATCTGTAACTTCAACTATCTACTGAATATTTCTTTAGCACATAGATATGTCTAGTTCTATGGATAAACCTCATCATATCTTTACCCACTCATGCTTCACCTGTATTTTCTCTCTTATGGAATCATTATGTAATCAATTGCCCAAGGAAAAGCCCTGGAAGTCATCCTAGACTCCTTTGAATCACTGCCTACTTCCCACATCGAAATGTGCAGACCAGATTGGAACAAAACAGACACACAGATCAGTGGAATTGAACTGAGAACTAAGACCACACTTTTATGGACAAATAATCTAAGACAAAGGAGCAAAGTTTATACACTGGAATAAGGAAAACATCTTCACTAAATGCTGAAAGAATAAATGTTGAGAGAATTAGGCTGTTTATGCAAGAAGGAAGGAAGGAAGGAAGGAAGGAAGGAAGGAAGGAAGGAAGGAAGGAAGGAAGGAAGGAA
>PVHY01024317.1:0-19792 GCA_004024945.1 Uropsilus gracilis
CTATGCTGCATTTTAAGAATGGCAAGTGTTCTAGAATGTGAGAGAGATGATAAACATTCATTTTCCCAATGCTTAACTTGGTTTGGGGTATCTGCTGCTCATTTTGCCTCTCATATTTCCTTCAAAGGAAGATAGGATGCTTAAAGCATCAAAGATTAACAGTTGTATTATTTACACATAGGATGGAAGACTGATAAATCACATGCAAAACTAGGTGATTTCTACAAAGTTCATTACTTCTTTACTGGTTGCCTATAACTTGGCAGGCCCTGTGTGTTCTGAAAAAAATGCAAGGATATACAAGATTAGTTTGGGGATATTTAGCAGATCTCTGGGTATATTTTAGTTCAAGGGAAAGAAAGATTTTCAGTTGATAAATATTTAAATATAGAACTGAGTGATTAGGGAGAAGAGGGAAGACCTTTTCTCTATTTATATTCTTCCCTATAGTGATTTCATCTAATCTTAAACTTTAAAATTCCATTTATATAAAAATTATTAAATTATATGTAACTAGTCAATAATCATTATTCCTTTTGGAAGAATTAAGATTAAGGTACTACTGGTCATTTAACCTTCAGTGTACACAAGTTTCAGTTAGTATACTCAAAACAGGTTTAAAGGAGAAAGAACCAGAGGGCCAAGTGCCTCAGAAGGGATAGAGGAAAAGGATCAAATAAATGATCAGGGAAGCAATTACATGTTGGCTGTAAGTCACAGGTTATACTGTGGCTCAAATGCTTTATCTGAAGGATGGCTGTGGTTTTCATGTTTATGTCATAATTCAAATATAGTAGTCACAGGCAAGTCTGTACTTACCAGTCTGGATAGGATTTACCACTTGTTCAGGTTCAAAGAAACAATTTGTATTTTCTGGCCAGCTCTGGTTGTTCTGATATCCTTGGAAGGTCATTTTCTCTTCAAGGAATTTAGTTGGAGACCCTTACAATAGAAACATGAAACAAAAGTTATAAGGTACCACTGTTTTCTCTATGAGAGAGATTTTACAAATTCAACATTAGCAAAAAAAAAAAGTAGTAGAATAAAACACAATCATATGTAGCTAGTGCCTTTGAAGAAATCTTTTCTGAAAAAAGAAAAAAGGAAACAAAGTATTGGAAGCATAAAGGTGTACAGGATAAAAATGTCTCAGGAGTTCTTCTGGTTATGGATGCATGGGAAGATCAATTTTATTCATACCAAAAAAGTGTAAAAGTGGACAAAATTATAAAAAATCAATCTTTTCAAGGAACTGAAATGCCAAAAAAAGCCAAATCTAAAAAAAACTAGAGAAATATGATGTGTTCATACATGGAAAAAAATCAATGTCTAAGGATATTCTAGAATCAGAATAATGTTTCCACTTAAACATAATAAATCTGAGGACTTGTTATTTCCCATTCCTATAAAAATGGAACAGGTTAATATACTATCATATCTCTAATTAAGATAGCAAATTATCATTTTATAACTAAAACAGGTAAACATCCATGCCCCAAGAAACTTTTTAGGAAGCTCATAAAATATAAAATATTAATATTTATGTTGTAAATATAAAAGCCTCCTGGTCTGATATGTGAACCACAGCCTATAGGGGGAACTGTGGCACTGCCCAGTATACAATAAAAATACTTCATCAGCTTTAAGTTCTTCCAGAGAGAGACCTTTCCCAAATTTGGCAGTATTATTCACAAGTATTGTTCGGATGTTCCACACATAGCCATTACTTATGTCAACTTTAAATAAAAGACCAAACTAGCCGGGCACAGTAGCATGCGCCTTTAATCCCAGCCTTGGGAGGCCAAGGCTAGGAATCACTTGAGTCTGCAGGTTCGAGACTACCCCAGGCAACATAGTGAAACCTAATCTCAAAAAAGTAGCTGGGTGTGGTGGTGTGTGCCTGTAATCCCAGCTACCTGGGAGGCTGAGGCTGAGGATCACTTGACTGAGTCCTCCTCTGGGCAACATAGTGAGACAATGTATATGTGTGTGTGTGTGTGTGTGTGTGTGTGTGTGTGTGTGTATAAATAAACAAATAGGTAAATATGCCTTCTTTTACAGTACACTTTAGGGCCAAGAAGAAGAGAAAAACTCAATACAGTTCAGATTTGGAGTCCACTACCAGAAAGAATAAAATATCCTGCAATGTTTAAGCACCTCCAGGGATTTAATATATCATCTCTAACTCCTCAAAGCAACCTTCCTTTGGGTAGCTTCCCTTCATTAGTTTTTTTTTTTTTAGACTAGGTCTCGCTATTTTTGCCCGTGGAACCCCAGACTCAATCCCCAGCCTCAGCTTCTCAGGTAGCTGGGATGACAGGTGCGCGCCACCACGCCCAGCTATTTTTTTGGAACTAGGTCTCGCTATGGGCCCCAGGCGGGACTCGAACCACGATCCCTAGCCCCGGCCGCTTCATAGGCTGAAGCCGTGCCCGGCTCCCTTCATTAGTTTTAAGAGTCGACTTCAAATGGTGTTTCAACATAAGAAAGTCATTCAAAACAGATTGTATCAACTGGTTTAAATGTGTGGTTTAATTTTCCATGATATCTTATGTATTCATTATTTCAACAGACACATAGGGTCAATTTTATAGAGGCCACCTACTTGTTTTTAAGACAATGCTCAAAAACAAGTCTCAAGGTTGATCAAAACAACAGAATCAGAATTTTAGGCCTGGCCCTAATCCAAGTCGGGCTGGGAGTAGGTGTTAAGGCCCCCTTGGAAGGGCCCCCTGGTCCTCTGAGGAGCCCCCCCCAGTAAGAGATAGGGTAAACCCTGCACCACCAGGTTCTCACGATCTCACAATCTTTCTCATGATCTATCAGCCTCTGGGCTGGAGACCCTGGCCTCCACCCTTTCAGTGTCTGGGTGAGGGTGGGGCATACCCAGGGGTCCTGGGCTGGAAGAGGGGATTAGTAGGTTCCACCTTCCAGGCCCTGTCCTGAGCCTAGCCAGGCTGTAGGTGGGAGCTGAGGTCCTTTCCAAAGGAGCAGGCCCTTGGAAAAGCCACTGGCGGGGGTGGGAAGCAAGAGTGAGTCCTATGCCACTAGGATCTTGGGGTCTCAGGGACTCCAGGTCCAGGGATCTCAGGCTGAAGAAGCCAGCCTCTGCCTCCACACTGGGCACCTCTGTGGGCCCCCCTGGGGGGTGTCCCCTCTGGCTTACTCCAACCTCAATCAGACTTGTATTTGGAATGAAAACTCCAGTCTCTCCAGCTGAAGATACAATGCAGAGGAAAGGAAGTAATAATGATCCTGGATAATTCCAGAAAGAAAAAAGACTAGTGGGCCAAACATGGACCAAGAGCTTGCAACAATAGGAGCTGGAGTGACCAGAGTGGGGAAGGGGTAAAGGAGGGTGGGGAATAAGGGGCATGATACAAATCATATAAATTTCATACCAATTGTATGAAAATTACAAAAAAAAATAATAATAACAATAGCATCAGCACTTAGTAAAATTCTCAGAAAAAAGACAAGATAGTAAGAAATAATCACTGGTGATAGGTAACTCTGATTTAACAGCAGTATGACATATAAAATAATAAAAAAGAGAGACTAAGGATCTTTGGTTCACTTTCCCCCAGGCAAACATTCACTCTTTAAATATATTTTAGTTTCTCTTCCTATCTGCTGTTTATTGCTAGTATACATGATTTGGGTTACTCACATGGAGTGCAAGAAAAAGGAAAAACAGGAAGGAAAAGAAAACAAGGGGAAAAACAGTAAGAGCTAGTTAGCTTATTTTTTTCTAAATTATTAACAAATTTTTAAAAACAAACAATACTACTGCTCTTCATATTTTGTATATTAATAAAAACCACCCCTCAAAAACTCCAAATACATGAGCCCTTCTATTTTACCCTTGGCTCTTCTCTGTTTTTCCCTGCTAGTAGCAACCTTAGAACTTTACAATTAAAGATATCTAGAAGATCATCTAGTTTGAAGCCCTGAAGTTGTCCAGATCATTCATTTATCTATTAAGCAGCTACTATGTGCCAGCAAATGTTTCAGGAAGCAGTGATCCAGCAGCAAACCAAGTGATGAAAGGTCTTGCTCTCCTGGAGCTTTGGTACTAATCACTAATACACTGTGCTTGGGAAGTATGAACATGGATAAGTAAGTATTTTTAATTGAGGTTTAAAATAGATCCAATGATGCCAATCTTGGCAAGCTTAAGTTTTTACATCTAACACCTGCATTATCTACTTCATAAAGTTGAGAGAAGATATATGAAAGTGCTTATATTTTTCTTAAGAAACATCATTAGTCTTACAATAACTATTATGGACTCTAGGAAAAATGTCTGTAACAGCAAATACAATCTGTTGCTACAGTTTTCAAAAAGGCCCTGTGATGATCTGGAATGCCTCCTGTAGGAGATTAGTCACATATATTCTTATAAATCTCTTTTAAAAGTTTTAAAACTTTTAAGTATTCTATATTCATCATTAAAAATTCATTATTTTACAATCTTGTTTCTCCAATTCATTTCTTTTAAAAGATTGTGTTTTTACTTTATCTCTTTGTAATTCATTGCACACCACAGAATAGCATTTAATAAATAAATTTCTATCAAAATTATCACAAGGTCATTATTCTGAACTAGATGATTCATACTATACACTGAACTTTATGGAAAGTGACTTACATTTAGTATAAAATACACCAAGAGGAATTGAAACAAAAGCTTATCATTTCTAAAATAAATTTTAAAAGACTCCATGATTTTGCTTTTATTTTTCACCTTTTGGTAATAGAAGAACAACTTTCTGTCAGAGAAGTGAGAAATTTTCCTTACACATTCTAAAGAAGAACATAATCTCTGTTTTTAAAATGGAGAAACCATGGTTATCTCTACTCTGCAGTGGTGCTACAGCACAGCCTAAAGCAACTCTCAGGAGGAATGGTCAAAACAGTCAGTTTCCAGTCAACTGTATTATTAATTGAGTATGTTTGACAGAGGCTCATTCCCAGATCCCCATTCAAAGCTACTGACCTAGATTTTCTTCTTAAAACTACACAACAAAAGTAGACAAACTCCTTTGCAGGAATAATAGCCTTCAGAACAAATTTTTTTGTTAATTGCAATCTACCCACAGAGTTAACTGCTATAAAAGAATATAAAATGAAGTTCCACATAAGAAATAAACTTATATAATGCGAAGGAAACAACCCTAGATACCCTGATTCTCCCATGAAAATAAGCAGGAAAAGGTAAGTGCCAGTTTCTATTTGCATGCAACAGAGGAATTTAACAGAAAAGACAAGTGGCTAAATAATACAAATACTAATTAAATAAGCCATATTATCTGTGTATCAAAGCCAAACTAGTTTTGTCAGGCAAGATCCACTCTAACTGCAGGAAAGTTCAATTTCTTATATAGCCAAAAAAAAAGCTCTTTGGGATCCTTAATTTTGTAAAAGGATTTATTGAGGTATACCTGACATACATAAGTTAGTGAATGCAAAAACCACAAGAGAATGAACATATTTATCACCTCTAAAAGCTTTTTTCATTTTAAGCATGAAAAGTTATGCTGACACCAAATGGTTTGAGAACAGATAACTTAGGAGTACTCATAGAGGTTCTCCCTCTATCAGACAATCAAGTAAAATGACAAAGTGATACAACAAGAATAGATTGGGGCAGAAGACCTGATACTAAATCCAGTTCTTTGGAGAGACCTTGGGTTAACTCATTTTATTCTTTTGATCTTTAATACTCTCACCTATTATCATGAAAGGACTATACTAGTATCTGGCCCCTAAGCTCTCTTCCAATTCTGAAAGTCTATTAGTTCACATTTCAATATACTACATTAGGCTCAGATGTAATTATCATTCTTCTAGTCACTCTCTCCAGGTTTCAATCTAGTCCATCCTCCAGTCCCAATTCAGGTTTCACTAAATTTTGTGCTAGAAATTTACCTGAGAAATATAATGAAACATTTTATTAATGGTCATTCTGTATGGTATTTAATAATATAGAAATGAAAAGATGCTGGCAAGAGAGTTTCACAGAAAAGGTAGAGGATAATCTCTAAATATTATCTTTTCATATTTTATCTCTTCATGTTTTATCTCTTCAATGACAAAACAAAGCTGACTGGGAAAACAATATGAAATGACAGAAATTGTGGTAAAATGTTACTGATTGGTGAATATAAAAAAAACAAAATTAACTTTGTTTTAATAATTTTATTTCATTTACTTACTGACTTTCAACTTTTTCTTATACTTGCAATTATTTCAAATAAAAATTTAAGCACTTCTACACAGAGGTACTTTATTTTCTGAAATAGAATAGTAGTGACAGAAGTTAACTCCTCAGATTTAAACCAAAATGTTCATATCCAACTATATTATGAAAGAAGTTTACCAACTTTCCTGGTTTGAAATTAACAATATCTGACATCCTTAAAATGGTTGGGAGACTTTTTTAAGAGTTTAGAGTGCTTTCATTATTTGCATTGAAGCACTGAAGTTCTCCAGCAGAAAGATAACTTTGGGTTAATAGTTTCTTGTAAAATAAACCAGCAAGTCTGTCTTGAAAATATCCTGAAAGACCAAACAGTACACTTGTTTTGCTTCAAGCAGAAATTCTGCAGAATCCTTGCCAAACTCAGTACCAGTGAAGGATGCCACCATGAAAATCTGTTACACGTACAATAACAAACAAATTAGCTACCAGTAAATAGTTTAGCTGTAAATAGACATTATATTGTTTTCAGTTATTCCTTCTACTTCCCATGACACTTGATTTGCTGAACATATACTGATCCTATGTCTCTACACAAATTCCCTTCTTAATCTCTAAAGAGGTTATATACACTCTTTCCCAGGATTCACTCCAATTATCTCTACTTTACTAAAAATAAGATTATTCAACTGCCCTTTCCTCTACCACAAATGCACCTACATTTGAGTCCATCATTTCTTCAATTTCTATTAACGAGGGAAATATAATCCTCCACCTTTATCTTTTTATTTTGGAAAAAATAAACTAGAGAATATAAGAAATATATTAAATATATATGTCATTCTCCTCTCCAAGAACAATACTTATGCAAGAATGCCCCTATCATCACTCTTGCCATCTCAGTCACTGTGGGGGACGGAAAAAGAAGGCTGCCCACTGAACAAATCTGCACAAATATGAGGAACTATAAATTCCTGCACGCCTGAGCAAGCACAGGTATCAGAAACCCTGTAAAATAAATCAGTTTAGATAACAAAGGCATCCCATAGAGGGTCTGGTGATCGCCATCTAACCTAGATAAGCAGACCCTACAGGAAGCTAGCCCCCAGTAAAACTTACGTCAAGCAAAAGGCTGTTCTAACTGCTAAACTGTGTAACCTGAACTGTATAAAAGCTGAGTGAAAAATAAACTCAGGGCCACAGACAACGATGATTGCTGCGTGCCCTTATGCCCAAGCGTTGTCTGGATTACAATCCTTACCCCTCCTTCAGGCACTGTTCTCTACCGCGGCTGGACCGTGGCAAGTCACCTAGACTTGCTTTATTTCTTCTATACTCACTTCTTATCCTTTACAAGCACAACTAAATCACTAAGATATTCAAAACACATACAAAATCCAAATTGCGTTAAAGAAAAAAAAATCAACCCCTACAGAAGAACCTATGTGTTAAAAGAAATTTAGATTCTAATGAACAAATCAGCTATTGAGTAAGCAAACAAGATAACTGAAATATTGGTGACTTGTACACTAACATAAATGTGATATTATGAATTTGTTTGTATATGAATGGTACTGAAATAAAAGGAACCACTTTTTAGGGCTACATGACATGTATTTCTTATATTTTCTTTCTTTTTTTTTTTTTTTGAGACTAGGTCTCGCTATTTTTGCCCGTGGAACTGCAGGCTCTCGTTGCCACAAACTCAAGCAATCCCCAGCCTCAGCTTCCCAGGTAGCTGGGATTACAGGCATGCACCACCACGCCCAGCTATTTTTTTGGAACTAGGTCTCGATACAGGTCTCAGGTGGAACTCGAACTGCGATCCCGAGCCCTGGCCACTTCATAGGCTGAAGCTTACAGGCACAAGCCACCGTGCCTGGCCTATTTCTTATATTCTCTAGTTTATTTTTTCCAAAATAAAAAGAAAAAAATGGAGGATTATATTTCCCTCATTAGTAGGAATTAAAGAAATGATGCACTCAATGTAGGTGTGTTTGTGGTTGAGGAAAGGGCAGTTGAAGAATCTTATTTTCAGTAAAGTAAGAGATAATTGGAGTGAAGAATCCTGGAGAAGAGAATATACAACCTCTTTGGAGATTAAGAAGGGAAGTTGTGTAGATATAAAGATAGGATGCCTGGGATTAACTTCAACAAAGCTAGCGTGGGATGTAGGAAGTAAATGGGGGGTAGATGAAATCAGATTGCCCATAAACAAACAAACAATCTACTAAGATTCTTCTTCTGCTCTGATGCTCTTAACATAAAGTGTGTTCATATTACTCCTTGGATTAAAACTCTTCAATGTTTCTCCATAACCAACAGGTTACAAAGAATCTATCACATAAGATTCTGTTCAAGTCAATCTTAAATAATGTCTCAACATTATTAATCATTCAATCACATTCTAGCCAAACACACCATTCTTAACCATGTCCCTCTTTTGTTTTACATAAGTTGTTTGATCCTTCTAGACTATTTGTTAGCTGCCCCTATCCTCTTTGCCTGTTCAAAGTTTACTCATCCTTTCAGGATCATCCCTCTAAGAAATAATGCCTGTACTACCCCTCTTAAATATATGGATTTTTTTCCTCAGTAATTTCATGGCATATGAGACTCAAGTGTTTAAATACTTAAACACTTGAATATAAGATTTGGTTCTGTCTTCTATGATCAACCACTTGAGAATAAGGTATTGTGCCTATTCCCAGCATTATGTTTCTGATACCTAGATGATGTCTATTAATTATTCAATGATCAAATGATTATAATTTGAAGAGAAAAAAACTCATCTGGTAAAAAAGATACTGATATTCTGGCAGATAAAGATAGAACATAGAAATTAAGATTCTATTTTTTATAACTTTCATTTCATTTAGCTATATTCAAATATTTTTGCTAAGTACTAAAATATCATAATTAGAGTATAATTTACTTTTTCTAAGTGTTCAGGACTCTTAATATAAATTTATATGAAACTAAATCAGTGCACTGAAAGACTTAAATCTGTCTGATCAGAGTAGGCCAAGATACTTGAGAGTAAATGGAACAACTATTAATACTCAGGTTAGGATAACAGACACCATGACTGTCATGTACCTAGGATATGATCAATGGCTATCCTAATTAGGATGTTGTAAAACTTTCTTCAGACAAAATGGAAATTGAAATTCTCAAAACGTCAATAACTCATAAGGAGTTCCATTTCTATTTTCAAATTTAATTAAACAGGCCAGGTGTATGGAAATATTTAAATGATGGCACAGATTAACACAATTTTGGTTTAGTTAGGTATGGTGGCGCGCGCCTGTTGTCCAACCACTGGGAGGTAAGAAGTTTGGGATCGCTTGAGTTCACAGGTTCCAGACAACATAGTGAGACCTGGTCTTGAAAAAACAGCTGGGCGCAGTGGCGGGTGCCTGTAAATCCCAGCTACCTGAGAGGCTGAGACAGGGATGTCTTTGAGTCCACGGTGCCCCAGGCAACACAGCAAGACCTAGTGTTCCCTCCCCCCCACCTCCCCCCCCAAAAAAAACCCCACAAGATTTTGGTTTAAAGAAGGAAAAAAAGACTTAAAAGTTGCCATTAATAAAAACTGAACTGTGGTAAAAAATAAAGTCTCAAGTTCTACTGATTGAGCTAGCCAGGCAGCCCTGTGGTAAAAGAAATACTAACATCAGAAGATATTCATGTCAACAGCCCATATTTCAATGACTTTTACTCATTTTGCCAATTTATTCCAGACAACTATGGATAATTGACATTCCAGGTCTCAATTAAAAATGAAAAGTCACTTTTTCCAAACAGGAAAAACTAATCCTGCTCCATATTACAGTCTCATTATAGAATATTACTTGGAATACTAAAATATAAGAATCAAGAAGGAAATTAATGTAAAAATATTTTATTCTCTTCCTGTTTCTGGTGCTTTCAGATTACAAAGGAATTCTTTACATTTACAAGTTTGTCAGAAAGTAGAGTGAGACCTTAGAAAGATTTGGCTTTTACACCTATTCCTCCTGGCACAGAGCTGAAGGTGTGGGGAGATACTCCACTCCCTGGCAGCACAAATAGATATTTGGTCAGGCAGAGGTTTAGATTTCAATTCTACTGCTCTCACGACACACAACCTTAGGTATATTTCTTTCCTTCGCTGTCTTACAGCCTGTTACCATCACAATAAGGAAGAGGGAAAACCAAATTAATCTGCCAAATCACCCTAGATCTGGCAAATCTCTGCTTCCTTGGATTACTAAAAATATGTCACTGCAGATACTAGATGCAGCAGCACTTTCTCTCTGTTCTAAAAACAAAACAAAACAAAAATGAGGGAGGGAGGGAGGGAGGGAAGGGAGTAGGGAGGGAGGGAGGGAGGGAGGGAAGTGCATCCACTGGTAACTATGATCCATTCTTTTGAATGATATATTAACAGTGCAAGCAAACACATACCAAGACAGCACTTTATGGGCTGCTTCAGCGCCCTAAAAAGTGACTAATTTTCTTTAAAATGAAGTAAGGCATCTTTTGTGGAATACCTGGAATGTGAGTCAAATATAACAAAGATACCGTCAATTTAATACTGGCTTGAGCTAACTCATTTCATTGTCCAACCATTTCAGAATCTATATGATGTACTAGGTTCCCGTGTGTATTCTTTTCCTGTGCCCATGGCTCTTCTGATGTTTGGGATACCTCCTTGCAAGTTTCAGTGGCACCACATAGGTAACTTTGGTAAATTCCTTCATCCTCAGTCAGCTTCCTAGTTGAGTCACATCAGCATCTCTCAGGACTGCTTTTCAGGGTTTTGTTGGTACCCCAGCAAGTGGTACTACTACATACCAGTCTTGACCTATCCTATCCAAGAAGTCTCTCTATATTCCAGTGAACTACAAAGCTTTCCTTTTTCAAAGAAGTCAGAATCTTTATCTGAGGAGGGTTCTCTTCCAAATCAGTCCTTATTTTGCCTCAGGCACAGAGGTAGTAACTATTACCCAACCCTATCTTTTATTAATATACTTTTTAGAATTTTTTTTATCCCTTAGTAGTTAATCTCTTGCTATCGGTTAGTATTAATGTCATGGTATATATTATATATAACATTATAAAATATAAGGCTAGTAATTATTTTAAGCTTTGCTTATTAAACATTCTTTTTTTCAGTTTTAAATGCAATACTATTCAATTTTAAAAACATTTCAGCATTCTAAACATACATTAAAAGTATAAAAATGTGGCAAACTGTATTCCACACAAAGTTCCTGAACTTTTATTGATGATTTTTTGCTTTGCTGGCAATGAGTTCTACAGTTTACTTAACAAAAAAAAGCTTTAAACTACTGAACAGAGCTAAAACAATTCAAATAATTGCCACATTAGTTGACCTCCCTTTTCAATAGCTAAGAAAGGCAACAGAATGTTATGTCATTATATATAAAATCAAGACAACATGAAGTTAAATGGATGCCCACTGTAGGATCTACAAGTTCAGTCTCATAGTGTATGCCCTGAGCTATAGCCCCTTACAAAAGGAATCTTTCCCACAACCTCATCACCACACAAGGAACAGTGAGATTTTGTCTTGGTTCTTTTACTCTTTTAGCGAACTAGAGGTTATCTACAGTTGATAACTCTGGATAGTCAATAACCAGTGATAATATTACCTTACAAATTTAAAAAAGAAAATATCAGAAAACATTTTTATATGACTTGTCACACTAACAGTAAAGTATACAAATGAGAACAGAGAATTTTTTCATCTTAACAATGTTGGGAAATACGTACAATTTTGAAAGCATCTAAGGTTGTTTTGGATAGCCATGGCACTTCATGTAAAAATCATTGACAATTACTTTTTTTTTTGAGACTAGGTCTTGCTTTTTTTGCCTGTGGAACCGCAGGCTCTTGTTGCACAGGGTACCACAGACTAAAGCGATTCCCAGCCTCAGCTTTCCCCGGTAGCTAGGATTACAGGCGTGCACCACCATGCCCAGTTATTTTTTGGGGGGACTAAGTCTCACTATGTTGCCCCGAGCAGGACACGAACCGCAATCCCTAGTCCCCGCCGCAGCTGCTACCTACAGGCATGCGCCATCATGCCCGCCAAAAACCACTGGCAATTCCTACAGCATTGCTGGGGACTTCAATACGATCATGATCCAACTGTATGACTGAACCTGATGAGGGAAACAGACATGTCAATCATGGGTCCCCTACTCTAAGGTTTTCACAAGGAGAGAAAAAAGCAGGATTTTTATTCACCTTCCCCTACTCTTCTCATTATGTCATCTTCCTCATCCACCTTTTTCTTGGCAACTTAGGTGAAATCTTTTGTGCATCAAACTTACTGTTTAACTTACACTTGGAAACATTCTTCCTTTTCATCCTTGTTTTCTCCTTCAGTTTCACTGCATCTTAAAGCTGCTTTTCACTGTTACCTATTATTCCACATTTCACTCAGCTTCTTTGCTAAATCTCCAAGAGATGCCAGGGCTTATGGCTTTGACCTTGGGTTGGAATTCTGAACAGAACAGGAAGGACCTAGATGGTGACTATTTGGGAGCATTCTTCTTTCTTTTTTTTCTTTTTAAATTTTATTTATTTTTATTCTTTAAAGTACAATCTCGGTAAGTGGTTTTTGGGATACCTACCCCTCCCTCTGGAACCCCCTCCATTCACTCAAACTCCCCTCTTTGTTGTTTGCTAGTCTGTGTTAAGTCCATTAGTCTCTTTCCTGTGGCAGTGTCCTTTCACTGGGTGAGGGACTTTGTTCTTGGGACCAGGCTAACTGTGTTGGTATGTTTTCAGTGTTAACCTTGCGTTGGGCAGCCAGTCTGTATTTTTTTGTGGTCTGTTTATCTTTATCGTTGCAGGTTGTCTTCTCCAATCCCTTCTCTGTGTTGTTTTGCTGCTTTACCTTATGGTTCTGGAGTCTGGTTTAGGGGGCCTCTCACCCCCAACCAGTGTTGGTGAAGAAGTTTTTCTGTGGATACATGTATCTGTGAATGGCCATTGTAGATTATCTCCTCTGCCTCAGTTTGCAGCTTTGCTGTGGGGCCGATGCCCCTACTTTTTGGTCTTCCTCTCCCGTGGTGTGGGGAGGGGCACCTTGCTCTCCTAGAAGGCATCTCAGAAATGAGGTCTTGGCTCTTCCAGAGATGGTGAGTGCGTAGATGTGCATTTGTTACATCGCTTTTCCATAGTTGTTTCTCCAGTCTCACATGCACTGGTTCTCTTGATATTCCATGTCCTGTGTCCAGCTCAGACTTGTGGGCTGGATTTTTATCTGGCCCCTTACCCATTCTATGATGGTGTTTGTATTATTTATGTTCTTCCTCATCCTGAAGATTAGCTGGAGTGACAGTAAAATGGAAGGGGCATTCCCCCCCACACACCTGTGCACTGGTACTTCCCTGTGTGGGGGTAGGACCTGGATGGTCAGGCAGGTGCAGTCCCAAGCCCCCTTGGGGTAAGGGCTTGGCAGAACCATGCCTTGGCCCATTCAGGATGCAGATGACTGCCCTGTGCAACCATCTGCTGGTGGGTGGGGCTAAAACCCCAACCGGAGTTCCTCATGGCTTGGCTCCCTGCTAGCTGGGAGCACTCTTCTTACTTCCCTTAGCTAATACATAATCCTTCATTTTCTGATCATAATATACTTTATCTGCCTTTGCTGTTCCATCAAATTCAGATTTTCTTTTCCCAGACATTGTCTTCTACCTCTCAGAACACTCTTTGGAAATTTATGTAAAAATGAGAGGGACCTCTGCACTTTCTCATGTTCCTCTCTGCATGTCTGCACACACAAAAAAGGTATAAACATACACCCATCCCCTAGTTTCCTGGGATTACCTTTATCATCCTGACAGTATGATTTGCTAGTCTGGGTAGTCTGGGGTATGACTCTTAGTTCATGCTCCCAACCCTGCATTAGCTTTCATGAGAGATGTTCTCACCAGCTAAAATTCTTATGTTTCTGTTTCCTAAGCAGCCCCTGACACAGAATTGGTTTCAAAAGTTGGGTGGCCCCCAGAAAATTGACTGAAAAACATGGCATGTGGGGATTGGCTTGGTTAGTTCCTTGGGTTTTAAGCACATTGTTAATAAGTACCTTGCCATTTGAAAATAGTATGCTGGTGATCCATGGCACGCAGTGGCAAGACAAGTAATTGAGCTATCACCTGTGACTATACTGACATACAAACTGAATGAAGCAAGTGTCTTGGGAGTCCAAGCAGTTGTTGCCTCTGAATGTTATAGCAGTGACAATGGCTGCAGTAACTGCAGAATGTATAGATTCTAATGTATTCACCGAGTGCTTACAGGAACAAAATGACAAACACAATGCTCAATCTTTGAGCGTTTATGAACCAATGAGTTTAAATGACAGCCCTAAAGACTCTCTTATTTCCTGTAGATGAGGGGTTACTACTGTTGAGAAAATCGCATTAAGAAACTTCTTTGTAAGGTTTCTTGAACTCACTGTCTCATAAGGTTTAAGTTTGAACGCTAACTTGGAAAGAAATGAACCATGACATTTGAAGTGAAAGTACCTGGTTGCATCCATCTGAAACTGACAATTTTATCTGCACCCCCAAACATATACATACACACACTGAGCTTCACTTACCAGAGAAGGAATTTGTCTTTTGTTGACTAAGGACACTAGCTTTCCTAATGAAAATAATGAGAAAATTTTACCTGGGACATATGCCTTGAAAGCAGGATGCTCATTTTCCTCAAGATTTATCTGTTCCCACTAGATCCACAACTAGGGTAAATCTTAGTATGCTCCAGGGTAGGGTTTGGTAAGTTACTATTCATGGTTCAAACCTGTTTGGCCACCTGTTTTTTGTGTGACCTATAATTCAAGAGTAATTTTTACATTTTTTTTTAAAAAAAAAGAGCTTTATTTTTAAAAGTAGTTTTAGGTTCACAGCAAAACTGAACAGAAATTATCAAGATTTCTCATACACCTCCTGCCCCATCCCCAAAAGTCCTTCCTTGAGCATCAACATCCCCCACCAGCATGGGACATTTGTTTTACTTGAACCATCACATAAAAATTACATTACATATATGAGCCAAAAAGCCTTTGGACTGGACCAAGAGCACTTGTTTAAAAAAATAAATAAACAAAGCAAACAATTATCTGAGAACAACTGTCTAAATAAAATTTGTGACTGGACTTTGAGTTGAAGGACAGAATCAGTCCTAAGTTCTCTTTTCATCTTTTCTAGAGAATCAGTAATTAATTATACATAGGCAATAGTTTAAACCTGTTAACATCAATCTTTTTCATAAAGCATTTATCTTCTTTTTTCTCTCATGAATCCCCCCTAATCTTGCCCTCCAGGGACAACTTTATAGGTTTTCTGGCTGATCTGCATGCCTTAAATTGCAATTCTTAGATTCTCAAATAATCCTTGTCTTGTTTTTTAGTGGCTTCCTTTCCTGAACTTAAGTTTAATTAAAAGCCCTACATTGATATATCATTATCAACTAAACTCCAGAGGGTTTTTAACATTTTGCAATGGAGCCGGGCATAGTGGCTCGTGCCTATAAGCTTCAGACTATGAAGCGGCCAGCGCCAGGGATTGCGGTTTGAGTCCCGCCTGGGGCCTGTAGCGAGACCAAGTTCCAAAAAAATAGCTGGGTGTGGTGGCGTGCGCTTGTAATCCCAGCTACCTGGGAAGCTGAGGCTGGGGATTGCTTGAGTCTGTGGTACCCCGGGCAACAAGAGCCTGCAGTTCCACGGGCAAAAATAGCAAGACCTAGTCTCAAAAAGACAAAAAAAAATTTGCAATGCAACGTTGGGAAAAAGTGTTAACACCTGAAAATTGTGTGAAATTCACATTCCAGCACTGGCAAACTTTTACTGACATAGTCATACTCATTTATTTATATATTGTTTGGGTTGCTTTTGTGCTACAACAACAGAGTTTAGTATTTGTGACAGAGAACATACAGTCTGCAAAGTCTAATTATATCTGACCCTTTAAAGGTAAGAAATTTGTCAATTCAAATTCAAGGATACAAGTATACACTATGATCTTGAGGAAAATATCTGCTACACCAAAAAATACCAAGCTTCTCATAATACTTGTAGAAATCTGGGGGAACATACAGATGAAGCAGATTCAAGTGATGTCCAAACACAGAGAATAGAATATAGCTCTATATGGTTCATAATTAATAAGGGCTCAGTTACTAGAAATTCCAAGATTAATATGTTAGCTTATGCTACCAGAAGTGGCTCTAACTGCTGTTAGTTGGGTGACTGAAACTTAGACTCAATAGTGACCTATATTAAGTGAATCAGAACTACCAAAGTTTCCCTGACAAGACATAAAGGAGGCAAAAAATCTACGTTGTCTGAGAAAGTCCAGAACAGATTCCTTTAACTAGACACTGAAAAGTACATTAACACCTGCATTCATTCTTGGAAGCTCTGTGTTTGTACTTTTAGTATGTACCTATCCCCTAAAACTGGACTGGAAAACTTTATTTATAAAGGGCCAGCTCTAAATACTATCTGATTTGCAGTCTCTGTTACAACCCCTAGGTATGACCAAGGTGATGCTCTCCTTGGGATGGCCAAGGAGAAAGTGGGTTCCCTGTTTTCAACACGAATGATGCAATCCTACAACAGCAAAGCTCAAGTGGCAACACTTGGTCACTAAAGACAAAGTGGGCACACCTCCCATAAAAAGCACCAGGCCATTCCAGTAATCAGAAAGTCTTGGCTCTTTAGTGGTAGTTAACTCATCAGTGTTCCATAAGCAGTCTAATAAAACACAGATTGACCTATATAATAGAAGAAACTCTAAATATGGGGGTAAAAATCTTGAAAATTCAAGAACTCTAAATACAGTTTCCATACTCAAGTCAATTTGCAAACCTACAACTTACTGAGGAAGAATTCTGCACTATTTTCACAAGTTCAGATCATCCTCTCAGCCTCCCCCAAAAGCCAACTTATACTAAAGTGTGGACTGATGAAAAGGAAATATCCAAACCTCTGAAGGATTACTAATTCTTTGGGGCCCTACATGCCACTGTGGATTACCTGTCAAAGTGAGGTATACAACAGTCAGGTTAAAATAGAGTGCTCACTTCAAGTCCCACTACTCACAGTAGACCCAGTTGTTCCATAAACCCATTTTGTGGTTATTTCCATAGTTCCTTGGTGGATAATTGGAACAGCCCAGTGTATAATGACAATCAGTATACTCCTCCACCTACTGTCCCATTCCAATCATCCATTAACAACTGGTTGACTTAATTGACAAGGGTTTTTATACCAGGAAAAACTAAAAGGGAAATCCTAAGAGCTTCCCCTTCCTACCAAGATATTAAACCAGAATCAATACCACATCCCTATGGGAATTAAAGATATTAATGCCACCATCAAAGACTTAAAAAAACAAAGGTGATAATATTTATTACATCCTCATTTATTATTTTTATCTTAAATAATTTATTTATATATACATATATTTCACATCACTGTACTCCTGGAGGGTCACCCACCACCTCCCCTCCCTGGCTGTTCCAGCTGCTCCCCCCCAGCTGTGTATTTTCGTTTGGTTGTCCATATATTAGTGAAACCATTTGGTTTCTGTCTTTTTCTTTCTGACTTGTTTCTGCTAAGATGATTTCTTCTAGGTACATCCAAGTTATAAAATCATCAAATTTGTCATTTTTAATTATGAGCCATTGTGTGTGTGTGTGTGTGTGTGTGTGTGTGTCTATATATATACACACCACATCTTCATCCATTTTTTCTGTTTTTGGACATTTGGATTGTTTCCATGTCCTTGCAATTATAAATAGTGCTGCAATAAACATCCGAGCATAGGTGCCCCTTTGTATCCATTTTGAGGTCTCCTTTGGGTAGATTCCCACAAGAGCGATTGCTGGGTTAAATGGTAGTTCCATTTTCATTAGTTTGAGGGTTCTCCACACTGCTTTCCATAGTGGCTGGACCAGTTTACATTCCCACCAGCAGTGTAAGAGTGTACCTTTCCCTCTGCATCCACATCAGCACTTGTTGTTGCCCATTTTTTTGAAGTGGACCATTCTTACTGGTGTAAGGTAGTATCTCAATTGTGGTTTTGATTTGCATTTCCCTGATTGCTAGTGATGTTGAGCAATTTTTCATGTGCCTGTTGGTCATTTGTATTTCCTCTTTGGAGAAGTGTCTCTTTAGTTCTTCTCCCCATTTTTTGATTGGGATTCTTGTTTACTACATCCTCATTCAATAGGCCTGTGCAGAAGCTGGGTGGATTTTGGAGTACAACCTTGGATTATCCTAAATTTAATCAGGAAATTATGTCAACTGTGACATCTTTATTAGAGCAAAATATTATGGTCCAGATGAAAAACTGCTATTCATCTGCTTAATGTTTTTTTTCCCCACCCTATTTGCAAGGATCTGCTTTTTATATGTCTATCAATCTTGTCCATAAGAAATTCCACAGAGGTGTTGAACTTCATAGCATTCTCTCCCTGGCCACCCAAAAAACTCACACTAGTCACTAATGCTAATTCAGTATGATTACTAGGAAGTAGCAAATACAGATGCTTTAGTTACACATATCTATTGTCTGGAATTGAGCTATCCCTTCCAAGGAAATTAAGTCGCTATAACGTACGTAACAATTTAAATAAATTGGTATTGTTTGACAGACTTCGGATTTCTGCAAGCAACATATTTAAAGGCACTTCCTTAATCCACCAACAAAAGTTGCCTTGAAGTTCTACGTTTAGAGTGGAGACCAATACAAAAGTGCTCTGTAGCAAGTTTGGGTTGCAGTTCAAAGTGCTTTGCCCTTTGGGTCTAAAAGATCTAGCAGATCCAATGATACCTGAAGCATCCATGACAAATATGGATGCTAAATGGGGTCTCTAGCAAACAAGAATAAGAAAAACACAGTCTAAACTTCTACAGTTTTTGGAGAAATATACACTTTCTCATGCAAACAACTGTTCGACTTTTGAGAAATAGCTTTAAGTTTGCTATTGGACCTTGGTAGAAACTAAATGTCTAATCATGGGGCATAATGTGACTATAAGGCTTAAGTGTCTAATTATAAACTGGATGTTGTCTAAAGCATCTTTACAAAGAGTTGGATATGTGTAGCATTAATCTACCATCAAGTGGAAACAGACAAGAGTCTATTGTTAGGTAGAAACACTGTAAATTATTTGATGAGATATGAAAGCTCAAATGTATGTTCAAAAGCACATATGGAAGCTCAGTAGACAAAGGGGTCAGACTATGTCAGTTTTCAATTAATTGCTTTTCAGCAACAAATCACCCTTTCATTGATTTGTGATAATGGAGTTGGACCCTGTAAACATTTATCCTTTTGCCAGTTGGCATATTAAGCATTATTGGGAGCTGACCTGGCCCGCCCCAGGGGACCTATGTGATACATCACCCATGCGGTGGAAACACCCATGGGTGACAGTGTCCATGGGCGTAGCTCTCAGTCCCCACAGAAGGGGTGTTTCTGAAAACTAACTTTCATAAAGGATAAAGCCCTCAGACTCCAGGCAAAGAGGCTTTTCGAGGTCATTCTCTAACTC
>PVHY01024318.1:0-19788 GCA_004024945.1 Uropsilus gracilis
AAAAAAAAAAAAAAGCTTTTGAGGGGTGCTGGAAGTGCATGGGGTGACGCTCTCGCCAGCTGCAGGGACCTGGGCTGAGGGGACAGAGGACAAGGGAGCCCCTGAAGGCACCTGAGAGTCCCCCCTCCCCCATGACCGAAACTCCCTCAGACACCCAGAGAAAGTGCCTTCTGAGAGAGCCCCAGAGCCCACGGGGCACCAAAGCAGAGTTGGGGCACACAGCCCAGGGCGGAGACACCCCCTCTCCAGCCCCTGGACCGCCCTCCCTGGCCTGGGCGCTGGCTCCTGTGTTGGCCCCTTGACTTCTCGCGGGTTTCGGGTCCGAGGGAATGAAACGTTCGGGCCCGGCGGACGCATGAAGGGAGAGGCAGCTCCCGGTCCTTGGCAGCCTGAGAGAGGATGGAGGACGGTCAGAGACCCTGCCAGCCCAGCTGCCCCGGGGCCCCCCCGGCCGCCGGCCGCAGACGGTCAGCGGGCTTCTCAGGCTGTGCCTGGACCCCAGTGCTGACCGGCTGCCGCATCTGGGAGCACAGCTGGGCTCCGCAGGGGCGCCTAGAGGTGGTGGCGGGCATTCCCCCTGCAGTCCCCAAGGTCCTGCAGCTGCCGCTTACTGCCCTTCTTACCAGGGCTCAGGGGCCCAAAAGCACCCGGTGGCCAGTGACCCCTCGTGCATGCTCGGGGGCTGGCCCGTGTCCACACAGCCCCCTCCGGCCACCCATACAGAGGCCCTTGAGGCCGCGTGCGCGCAGCGACAGGCCAGCTGCCCGGTGTGCACAGTGGGGGTCCTGCAGTGTGCCGACGAAGCCTCCAGGCATTCAGGGTCTTCGCCTGGCGTGTCACCCACGCCGAGCTGCCCGGTCATTCGCCCCTTTCTGGCTCCTTCTCCCAAACGGGCCGGGCACATTGAGGGCAGAAACTGGCTTTTTCACCTGTATTCCTAATGCCCATGCTGAGGCCGTGATCCTGGAGGGGTGGTCGGAGGTGCCTGGCGAACCACTCTCGAAGGGAAAACAACGAAGGGGGGCGCCCAGCCCTCGCAGGGATGAGCCAGCTCGCCCCGGGGCCATCTAGGGCCATCAGGTTTCTTCCAGCCTTGTGCCTTTGGGCCACCTTCCTGTCCCCTCACCTGCTGAGTGACAATCAAGCTGTGCACCTGTGCGAGGGGGGGGGGCTTGTGAGGACAGAGGGGAGCAGCCAGCGTGGCCCATAGCCTCGGGGCAGGCAGCAGCCCCTGCTTGTAGGGGTCCATCGGACAGGTATGCGGCAGGTGGCGGGGAGGGGCGACCCGCTCTGGAGATGGAGGCCACCTGGGCAAGGTGGGTGCGGGAACAAAGAGGACCATTTCGGAGACAGGCGTGATGGCCTATGAGATAAGGGAGGGAGGGAAGCCGGGGCTGGGTGTGGAGACCTCAGTGCCAGGTTGAGGGGGCGCGAGCCCCACCCAAGAGTTCAGTTCTGACCAGGTGTCGAGGCTGGCACAGCCGGGCAGCTCAGAATCTGAGGTGGCTCCTCGCCCTTCTTGGGGACCCTCCACTAGCCTTCTCTGGGCTCTCTCTCCTAGGCCCCCCCTGACTGCCCCTGGCAGCTTCAGTCGTTCTGAAGGCAGCCTCGGAGATGGGCACGCGAGCTGGCAGCTGGGGTCACTGTGAGAACTGTCCAGACGCCCAGCTTTGAAACCCTCGCTGTGTAGCGTGGCATTGCCCCTGACCACACCCCGTCCCCCGGGACAGCTGGAGGTGAGCTGAGAGGACCTCTAAGACGAGTCTCTCGCCAGTGCCCTGGCTCAGGCCACACCTGAGCCTGGGCTTACCTGCCCTGGTGTTTGCCAGTCCGGCTACACGACCAGGACCAGTCCCCACGCCGGACTTCTTAGCCCTGACACTCACGCCTGCCCAGCCTGGAGTGTGTGTGTGGAAGAGATAGAGGTGCTGATGGCCTAGGCCCCGGCTTAGAGTACCTGTGTGAGTGACTGAGGAAGACCAGTCTGTAGGAGATTGTCCGCGCAGGCCAGCTCCCGGGATGCAGGGTGACGGGAGTCTTGGGTGGGGAAAGCCGCTCCTGAACGCCCAGGTCTTGGTCTAGAACCACCACAACCTGGAGGCAGAGGCACTGTTTCTAGATCCTCCCTCTGCACCTGTGGTCATGAGCCTGGGGGGTAATACCCAGGGGGAGGGGTAGAGTCCCCTGACCCCCATGTCCACTTGCTGCCACAGACCCCTGCAGACGACGGCTGCTGTCTGAGGCCTGGCCAGCGGGGCAGTCACGTGACAGCCTCTGGGTTCAGACAGACAGGTACCAGCTCAGTCTGATGTCTCCTGGCAACGTGGCCTTGGGCAAGTTGCTCGCCCTCTCTGGGCCTCTGTTTCCTGGAGCCGAAAGAGTAAAACTTCACCTTCCTGGGGGCAGATGCCGTTCGTGACAGCCTCAGCCGAGACCTCCAACCACGTGTCCAGCGCATAGTAGGAGCGCAGACCGTGGAACGGTTGCGGTGATTACAGCTGAGGTTTGCTACAGGCCTTGGATGGGGTCCTGTTTTTGAAGGGAGCAGAATTGATTCTAAGAGGAAACTGTTGAGGGGAGTGAGGCCAGAAAGTAGTCCCGCCCTGGGCAGGAGACAGCTCGACGCAAGAGCTGGCTTGCGGTGCCACGTCTGGTGGCCAACCTCGTCCCCTGCTGTTTCTTCATCTGGAACATGGGGATTAGCATCCCGGCACAGTCCCCAGAGGCCTTTACGAGCTGTGCAATTGAATCTGGCCCCAAATGGGTTTCCATTCTTTCTCAAGTAATCTCAGGGGCGAAGGCCCCCCCAGCCTTTGGGGAACTCCCCCCCCCTTGAGTAAACTCTCTGGGCTTTGGAGGCCCGGTGTAAGGTGGTGGCTGATGCAGAGGACAGGAATTTGCAGACTCAGCATCCTCCTAGTTGGCCTGACTTGGGTGGGGCTGTCTGCACCCTAACCTTGCCACACCTGGTACTGGTTGTTTGGGTCAGATGCACGGGGCTAGCCAGTTGGCATGGCCTCTGACTGACCACTCTGCAGGCATGAAATGCTCTCATGGGCTGAGATCTGAATCTGGGGTGACCAGCTGGATTTGACCCTTGCTCTGAGTTGATCAGAAGGCTCTAGAGGGGCTGACGCACTGCGATGGGGTTTCATAGGGCTAAATGTTACCTCCTTCCCTGTGGTTGCAAACCCAACTGCCTACGTAAGGTTTGGTCTTCAGCTCGAATGGAGAAATGCCCCAGGGGCGTCCATGTGCTCCAGCCTTTATGTGAGTCACTGCTGGGATCTATTTCTTTAACCAGAAACCACTTGCTACAGACCCAGCACAAGCCAGGAGCATGGAGACAAGCTTTTAGGGTGCTCAGCATCTCCTGTAGATGTCCTCAAAGTTAATGTCATTTTGGATCCTTCAACAGAAGACCTCACAGCCCGAAGGAAGGAGGTGAGGGGTTCTGCTCTGTTTCGTGTGGGTTGTGTTTGCATCTGTTATGTGATTCTGGGCAACCCAGACACCTTCTCGTTTGTTCCTTTTAAAGAGACCAAGATGGAGATGGGAACTTAGAAGTCCCAACTTCTTTAGTAAAAATGAAGTCCAGACCCTGCAGAGTTTAACAGCAGAGGGAAAATTAGCACCTGAGAAGGGGTAACCCCAACACTAATTTCCCTGAATTCCAGAGGAGAGGGGTGGCCTCCGCTCCCCTCTGGAATACAAGACAGAGCAGAACCCCTCACACAAGACAGAGCAGAGCCCCTCACCTCCTTCATTTGGGCTGTAAGATCTTCAATGATAGGATCCAAAATGATTGGTCTGATGCAGGGGCTGGGCTGCCTGGTCTGGCCAGGCCTCTGCTGACCTGGGGGCATTGAGGCTGGCGGGGCCCTCCAGATGTGCCGTGCATAGGGAGAGTGGCCCGGACTGCATGCCTGGTGTGAGTCAGTCTAAGGGGTTCTCTCCAGCTGAGATGATCCCCAAAGGGCTGACAGCCGGGGCCTGAGCTCCCCCGGAAGGGGGTCCCCCAGATAGCACCACAGGACTCCTTTGAGGTTTGAGGCTGGCTGTGGCTGAGGCAATACTGGTGCTGCCTGGTGGTCAGCACCTTTGTCTGGACTCAAGGAGGAGTGACCAGCCCTCCCCCCCCCGGGCTTCAGGGACACAAGCTCCCAGGGATCAGCTCCGCTGACCTCTTCCTCCACTCCTAAGACTGGGCGACCCGCCATGACAGAGCGGTCAGCTCTGATTGCCAGCGTGCGGAGGCGGACCAGTCTGTTCTCCTGTGGGGTGGCGGGACACAGCTCTCACCTGGAGCCTCCGTAGCCCCCACTGCTTGCCCCCCTCACTACACAGCAAGCCAGTGCTGCAGGCTGATGATGCCGCAGGCTGTTAACCTGCTGATGGGGGCAGCCAGGACGCAAGGAAGACATGCGTCCTCAAGGTCACCTGGGCTGCTCGAGGTCCGCAGGGCTGGCCCAGCTCACTAGACCCAGCACCGGCAGGGTGTGTGTATGTGGAAACCTCTGACTTTGCACATGGACCGCATGCTTGTGACCCCAAACATGCCAGGGTGTCCCCACATGGAGCTACTGGACCATAGCGGGTGTCCATTCCGATGTCCCCGTGGGCCTGGGTGGCGCCCTGGCCAGGAGGGATCTGCCCCCAGTGGAAATGCCCTGCTCAGTGCCCCAGCGGCTCTCCCCAGCCTGGCACATTGCAGCTTCTATCAGTGGCTTCATCGCCTTTCAATACTCTTTACACACCCCACCTCCAGCCCCTCTGCCCCCTGGGGGAGCCGGTGGGCCTTCAAGCCTCACCTTCCTGATCACGGTTGGCTTTTCTGGGGAGCAGCCCTGTGCAGGGAGGGGCGCTGCTTCTTTGGGGCCCCAGACCCGCTGGCCAGGGCCTGGCCGGCTCCCTGGCCGCCCCGGACTGCGGGCAGCTTTGTAATTGGCTCCTGTGCAGCCAGCCTGCTGCTCCTCACGTTCTGGGCTGGGCTGTCCCTGTGCCATCAGCTGCCCCACGTCAGGGGCCCTCAGACAGCGCCCGGGCCTGTGCAGACCCATCGTCTCCCCTACTTCCCCCCTCGCTCAGAAGCCCTGGCAGCCCCAGAGTCCATGTGTGTTGGCTGCCCCACTCCCTCCCTGCTGGCGATGGGCTGGAGGTAAGGAAAACCAAGGCCAAGCCAGACATTGTTAATTGGACCTTGTTGTTCCTCCCTTTTGTTGTAAAACGCACGTCACGTCGCCAGGGGCAAGTGGCCGTGCCAAGATCGGAGCCCTGATGCCAGCTTTTCCCAGCCCAGAGGCCCCTGGGGCCTTGACTTGAGGCTTCAAGCCTAAGAAGCAGTGGAGGGAGCCAGAGGTTCCCCCTGCACTGTGGCTCGCGGGACGGGCAGCGGCCTCCAAGCAGAGATGGCCTCGGACAGACCCAAGTTGAAACCAGGCTGCTCTTTGCAAGTTTGAACAAGCAACTGAGCTTTGCTGAGCCTCAGTTTTCTCATCTGTTCAATGGGATCCAAGGTGATTATCTCTTGGGTGTGGCTTTCAGTGAGCGTTGAGATAGAAACTTGCTGTGGGTGTGGGCACATAACAGGTGGTCAGTAAGTGAGTACTTACTACTTCCACTGGCCCTACCACCCCCCCCCACACACACACACACTGTCAGCTCCACTGTTACCCTCAGCACCGTAGGTGGACATGGGTTTAGTGCCAGAGGTGCCCTTGCTGTGTTGGTGAAATGGAAGAAATGGCAAGGGTAGAAATGGAAAGAAGAGGAAGCCGCAGGGTGCAAGGAGGGGGAGGGGGTTGGCGTGGGTCATTTCCAAGAAGTTGAGCCTGAAGCTGGCCTGGAACATGACCAACAGACCAGGTGGCTGAGCTGGCATCAGCCCCCAGCCCCTGAACATGCTTCCTCACAAGCCCCTGCTCAAACTTGTGTCTTCCACCTGGACTGGAATGTTCTGGAACCTGCAGGGTTATTGGAAACGTCCCAAGCTCTGGGGCCAGGCAGACCTGGGCCCAGATCCCAGATCCATTCCGCACAAGCTCAATGAGCTTGATCAGTTCACTGAGTGTTGTCCAGCCTCAGCTTTCCTCTCTGGAAAATGGGTTGCCACTTCCGCTGGTCCTGGGGTGGTAGAGGGGGGGGTCACAGCTGCCAGTGACCAGCACCTTGCTGGATCCACCCTGCTTGTCTAGTTTCCTGGTGCCCCTGTGAGTCTGTCCCTTGCTGCAGAAGGAGCTGATGTCAGCCTCAGGCTTTGCCCCTAAGAGCCCTGGGCTTCGGAAACCCAGGTGAGAAAATGGAGATTGGCACTCTGGGTAGCTGAGTGAGTCTGGCCCTGGGTGTTGTGTGATTCGCCACAGTTCTCCACTGGCTGGGCCCCCCGTTTACTTGTCTGTGAAGGAGGCTTTGCACTTGGGGTCTTTGTGGAGATGAGATGAGACGATCTGGAAAGTGCTGGACCACACAGAGGCCTGTTGCTTTCCACAGGTCCCCACCAAGCAGGGCCTGGTTTCCACACTCTCCTGGTGTGGGTGGGTCCCAGTGTTTGGTTTCCAAGGAGACAGCATCTCAGCCAAGAGCCAGTGCAGGAGGAATGTGCATCTGGTCTGGCCACCTCCAGCCGCATCAGGAGAAGGTGCTGGCATTCTGCTTGTGCACGCTGGCAACCCAGGCTCGGGTGGCATGCCCCTGTTTGTCACCTGGAAGCCCCAGTGTCCGCTGAGCACACCTGCAGCTGCTGGGGCTCTCAGAGACTTGGAATGCAGATGTCTCGTTCCACCAGGACTCGCCTCCCTGGGGTTGGCTCCTGTGGGCACCTTCAGTCAGGGACTCCAAGCCTGTGGCTTCTCTGCTGTCTGCTCTGCTTGTAACGCAGAGAGCCCGAGGACGGCCAGACATAAGTCCAGCTCCTGTCCTTCCCAGCAGTGCAGATAGCAGTGATTCAGCACCGTCCCCTGCCCTCTGGCCTGGTCTGCTTATTACATGCTGTTGGGGAGAGAATGCAGTGAGAGCATGCTGGGAGAAGTCCCCCACCCGCCTGGCATGGTATTAAACATGAGCAAAGTGAGCAGCTGGGTCCCATGTGACTTTGGACACTACTCACTGTCCCTGGTCTCTGTTCTCATCAGTAAGGAGAAGGAGTTGGGGGTGGCCACTGCCTGGTGTGGTAATGCGTGAAAGAAACTATCCCAGGTTTGAATAGTTGTGATGAAGGCTTTACCTGCCTGCTGGCATTCACAGCGAGCGCTGGTGAGAATCCAGGTCCAGGGAAGCCCTGCCAGAAGTGGGCCCGGTTAGCGCTGATGTACCCCGATTTTGCTAACTGGATAGCAGCACCCCTGTTGTAGTTCTAAGGACTCCCACTCAATGACTCTCATGTCATGGTTGTGGTGAGTTGTGATCATGGCTCTGGGGGCCTGGGTATACTTACCATGGCACAGTCTTGAGGAACGGTGGGGAGCAGGGCAATGAGAATCTCTGAGGACAGTCTCTGAGGACAGGTCACAGGCAGGCTGGGACCTTAGGGATCACCTGCTTCTGTCTTCCAGGTGCCTTCCTGATACCATACACCCTGTTCCTCATCATCGCCGGGATGCCCTTGTTTTACATGGAGCTGGCTCTGGGCCAGTACAACCGGGAAGGTGCGGCTACCGTGTGGAAGATCTGCCCGTTTTTTAAAGGTAAGGCTCTCAGGACATCAGAGCTTGTTCAGAAAGACCTCTGTGATCCCCCAGGAGAATCTGTTCCAAAGGTGGGATCTAAAGTCCATCAACGGGCTGGGCATGGTGGCGCATGCCAGTAGGCGGCAGCCTAGGAAGCCATGGCTGGGGCTAGGGATTGTAGTTCGAGTCTCACACGGGGGCATATAGCAAGACCTAGTTCCTCCCCCCCTCCAAATAGCTAGACGTGGTGGCGCGCACCTATAATCCTAGCTACCTGGGAAGCTGAGGCTGGGGATGGCTTGAGTCCATGGTACTCCTGGGCAATGTGAGCCTGCAGTTCCACAGGCAAAAATAGCGAGACCTAGTCTCAGAAAAAAAAAAAAATAACAATTAAATAAAAAATTAAGTCCATCAATTCTCTCATGGGAGTCACAGGTATTGGCAAGGTCAAGTGTGTCCGGAATTAAGTTACTCTGTATTCAGAGTTCAGAGCTTTTGGTATATAAGCAACCCACTGGCCCAGAAAGACTGAGTTTCCATCTAGACTCTAATAGCTGAGTAACCAGAGGGAGCCTGTCTCCTGTGTGAGAAATACTTGAAGAAGTGTCTGTGGTCCCCAGCACACATAGCACTATCGTCTATGCTGGCCCCCATGGCAGACATGATAAATCGAGCATAGACCTTTTCAGCACAGATTCACAATCTGAAACACAGCAGCCACAACTTGGTTACAGCTGGGATACAAAGTGAAGCCAGTTGCATTCAGGACTTATTTCTGGAGAGAGTGATCACAGTCACCACTATTTCTTGGCCCCAAACAACCGTCAGAAGGGCATGGAGTAAGGACGAGTATCACCCAAGCACTGGTGAGAGAGCTGGGTCCCGATAAGGACCAGGGTGACTCCCATGAGCCTCTTCTGAGCTGGCACATGTCTCCTGAGTACCTCTTACATGCTCAGAATTGTTGTAGATATAAGCTGGCACAAGAGGCTTTTAAGATATCTACATTACTTAGAATTTGGGGAGGTTTAATTTTCATAAATTGCACTCAGGCAGAGAATTTGTTGATTTATGATACAGTCCTGGAGTTTGTCTAACTTCACGTATAGCTGGATCTAGGAGCTTGAATTGTGTTATCTGGAATCTCAGTCTCATTCCATATCAAGTCTGTGGTAGCTTCCATCTGGGACATATTTTTTTCTCAGGTGCTAGCAAACCTGACCATCCCCAACAAGAGCTACCAAGTTTAACAGTGCCAAAACAAAACAGAAATACTTTATTCCTTCAAAGGTTCATTCACGGTCTCAGAGAAGATTCTCATTTGTTTGACTAGAGTCATGTCCCCATCTGCCAACCAATCACTGTGGGGAAGCAGAAGTCTGATTGGTTGAACCTGAGGCATCGTTTTATATCTGACAGGAGATAAATGTTATAGAAACCTCACAGGCTACAGATGCTCAAGGCCACTCCCTTAAAGCTCTACTGGGCAGGCAAAAGCAACAACAGCAAAGCTGTGTACTTGAGGCCAAAGTCATAGAATAGTCAACAGGGTCATTAAAGAACTTGTGATACATTTGGATAGATGAGATTGGTAAAACAGGTGGTTGAAAGGACTCAGAGAACACACAGGGCAGAATTCTGATGGGAATGCTTGCTTGGAATCCTTCTGGGGGGTGGGGCATTTAAATGGAGGGAGTTATTTTGAAGCCCCAGTGTGGGATCTGCAGAAAGCAGCTACTTAGTCAGTTCCACCCTAAAAAGAGGCTTGATCGCTCTGGCAGCAAGTGTGAGACCCCTCAGTGCTGTCCTGCCCAGGATGAGGGAGTTGGGACACTGACACCCCAATACATGACACCTCACTCGAGAGAGGAGAGAAGGCCCCAGTGGCTAGAAGTTCTTAGGCAAGGGAGTGGTGGTGGGAGGCACAGAGTGAGGGGCTTTGAGAGGCTGCTGTCAAGAGGGTGAGGCCAGGGAAAGCACAGTGACTGGAGCCAGCCCCCCAGAAGAGGTGGATCTGGAGCTGGGCTGGGGAAGGCCCTGCCTGACTCTCACTGATCCCCATCCAGGAGTCGGCTACGCTGTGATCCTCATCGCCCTCTACGTCGGCTTCTACTACAACGTCATCATCGCCTGGTCGCTGTACTACCTCTTCTCGTCCTTCACCTTCAACCTGCCCTGGACCGACTGTGGCCACGCCTGGAACAGCCCCAACTGCACTGACCCCAAGCTCCTCAATAGCTCCGTGCTGGGCAACCACACCAAGTACTCCAAGTACAAGTTCACCCCGGCTGCAGAGTTTTATGAGTAAGTCATCCACACCAGCCTGTTCCCACAGGCACACAGAGATCTGGGCTGGTGAGGTGACTGAGAGAGGGGGGCACGCCAGTCATGGTTTGTAATGTTTGCCAAGCGGCCAGGCAGGGCCTGTCGTGGGCCAGGACACAGCTTCAGACAAGGCAGCTGGAGGAGCTGCTGTGGTGGGGCCTGCAGTGAGGTGGGCACCCCAGCCAGCAGGTTAGGAATCAGAAAGTTCCAGAATGGCCACACTCTTTGGGATAAAAAAACACTTGGGGATAAGTGCTTCCGAGGAACCAGGTAGAAAGTGAGTTGTAGAGCCGGGTAAGGACTTTGAGCTCAGGTAATCCAGGAGGGCTTCTCTGAGGAGACAGAACAACAGGGGAGGTTGGTCAGGGAAGCATCAGGGGTTCATGGCAGGTGATGGAGCTGTAGTTTGGACCCAAGTCCAGGTGATCTGGAAGCTTCTCTCAGAGCTTGTGAGCGGGAGGCAGGTGACGCCACCATAGAGTGGATGTGTATGTGAGGGGTCTCGACTGGAGCGGGAGACAGAACAGACTTTTTTGTAAGGACCCATTTTGTGCTGAAATCACTTCAGACCCAGGAAAGCCACTTCTCATGGCAGATGCTCTAGTCTTCCCTTCAGTGTTGTCTTCTAACATGGCCACCTCACATAACTGCCAGGCAGGGCCTGACATCAGAAAACAGTGCACCGCGTGGGCATGTCTTTTGTCTCACGAGTGTCTTTTCAGGTCCAGGGAGGGTCCAGCCTAAGCCCCTTGGGAGTTCTGGGGCCCTGGGTTCTGCCTCCTGCAATCTGGGGGTGTCCTTTTGTCTTTCCTGGAGTATCCCAACCTTGGTAGTTTTGAGGAGAACGGGTCAGTTACTCTGTCAGACAGCCCTTAAATGGGAAGGTATTTGGGGCCAAACTCACCATAATGTCTTCTCCGTACATCGTAGCGAAGAGACATGGTGCCGGTTTGCCTCACCTCAGAGGCTGACCTTGGTCACTCACCTGAGGTGGAACCCACTACCCTTCTTGCTGGACAGAAACGGCCCCATTCCCTTTGCAAGTGGGAAGTATCTTCTGTGGAGATGGTGTGGGGGCACATGACTCTCTTGTTTCTCCTCACGTTTGCCATCATTAGCATCCTTTAAAGGTTCTTGTGAGCAAGGATGGCTTGTCTCTTGGTGTTTTTTCATTCCCATCATTCCGTCTAGATTAAGCCTTTCTCCCTGCTTCTTCACATGTTCATTCCGTTGTGTCAGGAGGACTCTCCCTGGTGATATCCTGCTTAGGATCCAGCACTCTCTCCCTTCTGTCAGTGGGGGCTCATGTGTGTTTATTTTATTCTCTGGTTTTTTTGCCCATAACCATCAGGACCCCAAAGAGGGGGTCATGGTGACTTGTTCCCAACCACCTAAGCATGGGCGTGTGTTTGCTGCGCTCCTGAAAGTACCACCTGTTGTCTCTCGCACCCAGGTGTGGCTGAGGCCCGTGTACAGCCCTCCACAGGTGTTCACAGGTACAGGGGTTGGAATGCCCCACTGGAAAAGCCCCACTGGGACTCTACTCTTGGGGCACACAAGCGAGACTTAGGGTACCTGACTTTTCTGCAAAGACCCAGCTAGGAAGCACATTGGGCTTGTGGGTCTGTGTGTCTCTAGTATCTATTCTTCTTTGATGTTATCCTTTTAAAAGATAAAGACCACTGCTAGCTCACAAGCAAATCTCTGAGCATGCCAGCTCAGCTTTGTCCGGGGGACTGGCCGACTCTTGATCTAGGAAAGCCCCACCCAGCGAGCCCTCTGCGAGGCTAGAGAGAAACTCACTTTGCCAAGCTGGTTTCTGAAACTGGGTGCCCATCCCCCACCCTTCTTGGAATGAAACTGGGTGCCCCTCCCCCACCCTTGGGTTGTACAGTTTCAGATATCCGTGGTTGGGGTAAAAGGGAGGCTGGCAAAGGCTCTTTGTGCAACGCTTGGGGTAGGGGGAAGGGCATGTAATTGATGCGGTGGATAAATACTTGTGATGCTGATGACAAGATGTGTGTATAATAATGACAACCCAGTAGAACCCACAGAGAAAGGCAGCAGGTTCTGGGGGTTCACAGCCTTTCAAGGAGGGGGTCCGGCTGAGGAGAGAGGCTCCAAGGCGACAAATTGTAAGCAGATGCTCACACAGACTCCAGACCTGGCTCCGCACAGAACCAGCTGCGGGTCAGTGAATCCCTTTCCTGTCTGATGCATGAACCTGCTACACGCAGCCTCTCATGGGTACCTACAGTAAGATGACAAAAGCTATATAACCGGAAGCCCAGGGTTCGGGCAGCTGGCACCACATTGCCAATAAAGGAGAGACAGGAATAAAATCTTAAAGGGTTGCTTTAGTCAGATAGTCGGCAACCTGGAAGATGGGGAGTTCACACCCTATAGAAGCCGCCTTCACATCTCATCTCCAGTTAGCTTTTTAGAGTGAGTTGAACAAAGCTCAGCAGCCGGCTAGCCTTCTGTGGTATCAGCCTGTGACGTCAGCATTCTGTGACGTCAACAGCCTGTGACGTCAGCCCCCAGAATTTCTTACGGCCTCCTGGACACCTGGCCTCATGATCCCAGGGCTTTGAGGTTGGTCTTCTGGCAGCGCTGGGCTCCTGCGCTCCTCCAGAAGTGTCTCTAGGCTGACCAGGAGCTCAGAGCAGACGGAAACAATGTGTGAGCAGGTTTCCTCCTCCACCTGCACAGTGTCGGCCTAAACACCTCCTGCTCCTGAGGCCCTGTCAAAACTTCATCAAGTGGGTGTGAGGCTTAAGTCAGGATAATGCACAGGGCAGGTTAGCACAGAGCCTGACACTCAGCATGTGATGATGAGGGCTGGGATGATGCTGTTCCTTAAGCACCCCTCACTGTAAGTGATAGCAGCATTTTGGATCTTGAGGGGACTATAGATGTATTTAGAAGTTGGTAACAGCTATGGACCCTCTGCCACTCCCCCGACTCCATGCTCAGTGCCTGCTGGGAGTCTGCAGGAAGCACAGGTGCAGGTGGGTGGACACACAAGCCCAGGACCCTCCATGAGTTCTCAGTCATGGCTCAGGGATGACAGCATTGATGACCTGGGCTTCCCCAAGTCCATGGAAGGCTGTGGACTTCCCAGGCGCCATTTGGAAGCAAACTGGGTCTCCTTGGCTCCACTGCTCCAAGATGGAGGGATGGAGATGGTCTGGATAAGCCCCGCCTCCAGGTGGTCAGGTGTGGGAGGCTGGCCTTGGAGTGTTGCTGTTGGTGAATTTGTCCTCCCCCTCTAGACCTGCACTGTCCAACTTCAGCCATTGGCCATGTGTGGTGGCCTAAAGGTGCACAAAGCACCTCCAGGCCGCGTGGACTGCATTTGGGCTGCTGAGCGCCATGCAGCGTGCGGCCGCCCTGTGGAACTAGCAGGAGTCGAGCTGCACTCTTTGACCTGACCCCCTCCTTGCCAGGCAGTGAACCCCCAGAACTGGTCTCCCTCCGTGTGTTCTAGCAGGTTGTCATCATGATTCACACATCCCGGCATCAGCATCACAAGCATTTATCCAGCACAGACCAGGCCCCAGGTATCACCAAATAACCTTTGCCAGCCTCCCTCACCCTGACCACTGAGGTCCAAAACTGCTTCTTCCTGATGGGCCAGCATGGTGGACAATGGCTTGTCCAGGATCAGACAGCCTGGAAGTGGCCTTTTAAGTGGGTTCAAACCCAGTCCTCGGGCTCCAAGCCCTAACTCTTTGCCAAGTGGCCTTGAATTCTGGGGGCACACTAAGCTTGCCTGAAGAGTCTTAGAACCCACAGATGCCTGGCCTTCGCTCCCAGGTCCTGCCTTGGGAGTCTGGGTGTGACCAGCCTGGGGTCTTTATCAGCAGGGCCTCTGACGCGTCTCCCCTCCAGCTGACCCTGGGTCTGGTCTCCACTGGAGCCCTCCTGGTGACAGGCACGGGGTTCCCATGTGCCATGTGGTGGCTGTCCAAGGCCTCCATCCCTGTTTTCCCTGGGAGTGTGGCTCAGGGAATCCCAGCACCTTTCCAGGGCTGTGGGTGGAGGTTGTCAGCCTCCTGCTCTACGTGTGTCTGGCTCGGACTCGGAGAGGCAGGAGGGTGGGGCAGAGGTGCCACAGACGCAGTAATTAGTGCTACGCGCTTCCTTTTGTAATTGCATGAAGGAAAAGGCTTGATTTTTCTTTCTGCTCTGGGCAATCTTTGTCCTCATAAATGAAAATGGAAAATGATAGCCTTGTCTCTAGTTCTTATTTGATTCCTCCTCTGACGTCTTTGGGGCCCGCTGTCCCAGTGGAGACACCAGCAGAAGGGGAAAGGGGGGGGGGGCTTCGAGATCCTGGTTCCTTTAATTACACCCCAAACTCTCTCCAGGCTTGTCTGGGCACAGAATGTGGTAGAAGATGGCACTCTGATGCCTGACGCTGATGGGGGTTGGGGGCAGAGAGCAGGGAGCAGAGTCCCCAGACTTATTTCTGCAGCTTCCTACTATACACCAGTCCCTTCCCCTCCCTTTTAGCTTCCTTCAAGCCTCATAGCTACCGTGCGCCAGGACCCAGCACCCCTTCACATCCAGATTCATTTAGTCTTCACAGTTCGTGGGGCTGAGAATGATCCCCCTTTCACAGACAAGCGTGTGAAGTTCAGGTTCTGAGTATCCGGATCTGAACCCAGGACCTCTGATGGGGATGTGGTCCAAGACACAGCCACTCTGTCACCCTGTGCGTCTCCAGTGGTGCGTCACCGCGTATCTGGAACAGAGGGCAGCATCCTGTATGCATCCTTCCCTCCCAGCTCTTTCTCGCCGTGAGCTGCTTTGTGAGCTCCCCATCACAGGATTTATTTTTGAAGGACCCACAGCCCTTTTCTCCAAATGTTTCTGCTTTGAAACACTCCCTAGTCTCAGTCCAGGACCTGGCGGGCACGATGCCCCCTGGGGAGGCTGGTTGGTTTCCTCCATCCCCCGGGCCCGCCAGCCAATTCTCTGACCATCTTGTGCTCATTTAAACGGATGGGTTGAACGTATTATTCTAGAGAACAAAATCGCTCTGCTCCCCGGCTCAGGGCCCAAAGCCAGGCTGCCGGTGGCTAAAGTAACCGCACGCTCGTGACTGTCTGTCAGAGGGCACCCAGGGTGAACTGGTGCCCGAGCTCGGGGAGGAAGAGAGCCCTCTGCGACCCCAGCACTAGCCCTCTGCGCTCAAATGTCAAGTGAGAAATGGAGCCCGTCTGGCCCACACACCTCGGGAAGCGGGGGCCATGTAGACAGTGATGATTCATTTTCATTTTCCTTAAATTGCTGGAAATGATGGCAGCCCGTGATGCTCACACCAACCCCCGCGGCTTGGGGTGCTGGGGAGAGGCCCGACCAGAGTCCTGCTTCTCGGCAATCCACTCAGAAGTGGCTGGCTTCACCGATGCCATCTCCCCCCCTACTCCTTCCAGCCCACTCCCCTGGAAGGAGAGAGCAGTTGCCCCCATTCTAGAGGGCATTTTGGCCATTTGGTGGGACATTGGATGCGTTTAGCAAGTCTCGGCCAACGCAGTTGGTCCAGGGCCCTTTTTATTGCTACACAATTTGAATAGTGTAATTGGCCCAGTGGTTGACGTCATTGCAACATCTGGCCCTGGAACACCGAGGAAGAAGCGAAATTCGGGATCCCGTGGGTTCAGCGGCCGATGCCAGTTCTGTCTTCTTCTAGAGAGGCCCTGCCAGCCAGCTCCCGGCCCCCACCCCTCCCACCTCTCCAAGGGCACAGGAGGGCACCTTGCCCAGGGTCTCTTTCTTCAGTCGAGAGCGCCCGCATGAGAAGTCCACCTCGCCGACACCCTGGCAGGGAAGGGTGTTTCGGGCTGAAGGAACGGAAAGTCCAAGAGTCGGCGAGGAACACAAGTAACGGGCTGGCCGTGTGGGAGCCGAAGGCTGGGATGAGCTGGGCGGGGAGATCAGACTCTGATTAGGTTTCTGTAATCAGAGCGGATTTCCCAACCATGCACCTTTTGACTTTTGGGAAGGGGTCACTCTCTGCTGGGGATATCCTGTGCGATCTGTATGTTTGGCCGCATCGCTGGCCTCAACATCTGTAGCAGCCCCCTCCAGATGTGACCGTCAGAAACGTCCCTGGGCATCAGCCCCACCCCCAGGGGCACCGCTGTGTTCGTGCCAGGAGCCGCTGAGGATCTGGAGGCAGGAGAGTGGCCTGGTCAGCTCCAGAGGGGCGGTTCCAGCAGCACAGATGCAGAGCCAAGGAGGCCACCTGGAGGCAGAGGGACCCAGATGGGGGATGGAGGGGTACAAGGGGGAAGGGAATGAGGCGACCTTTTATAACAGTCCTAGGGGAGACAATGAGACAGTGTGTGTCTTGAGACCAGGCCATGAGGGTGCGGTTTTGGGAAGCAAACTGAGATGCAGGACTGGGGGGGGGCAGACACAGAGACTAATTGCAGAGGGGAGATGACGCAGGGCAATTAGCTTCAAGCCACAACAGCCTGGGGACTGCAGGGACAGGGTGGAGGACGTAGCATCTGTGGGTCCTGGTCACCCGCGGCCCTGCTCACACATACCTGTCCCCACCTGCCCCCCAGCCCAGTCTCTCCCCTGCCACACCCCCTGCAGACTCTCCTGCTCCCACTAGCTCCCTGCAGAGAAGACAGGTGTCTTCTCTCCATAAAGCCCTCCACGCTGACTCCCTTGACAGGTGGCTCTTGAGCTCCTTCACTGCTCTTTGAAGGCTGGGGCCCAACGGTGATGATGGTGGCAGTGCCTTCATCCCAGGTTCTTGGCATTATCTCAGGTCTGTGATTTAACCATGTGAGCACTGCATTCCTGAAGAGGGAAACGCCTCAGGAAGGGGACTGTCTGCTCTGTCCCACTTACTGTTCGGTTACTGGAGAGCCCCATGTGGCTGGAGCCATTGCCTGTCTGTCCTCTGCCATGCCCCCAGCCACGCCCTGGCCCCTGGCGCATGCGTGGGAAAGCTGTGGATTCAGTGAAAGCACCTCCACACCAGCTGGTGGGGGGCGAGGCTGGTGGGGAGGCAGGCTGGTGGGGGGCCCAGGCTGGTGGCCCATGCCACCAGACCCAGAGTCGGGCTGATTTCTGTGCCACGTTCTCCTCTTGCTTCTTGCACACAAGGGACATTGATTTCGTTTCATTTTCCCGCTAATATTCCACAGATGATTTTATTGCTCATCTAATAAGTACAAATGCAGCTAATTTACTAGCAACCCTGCTACTGATTGCATTTTTATTTTTCTGTGTGCTGTACCTTTTTTTTTTAGAGACTAGGTCTAGCTATGTTGCCTGGGGTAGTCCCGTACCCACGGACTCAAGCAATCCCCAGCTTCAGCCTCCCAGGTAGCTGGGATTATAGGTGCGCGCTACCATGCCCGCCTACTCTGTACATATATATATATTTTATATATATATAAACTATTTTGTTCTTTGGGTTACAACCTCTCTGTTATATATTTTCCCTCCTCCCTCCGGTGCTCCCTCCATTCTCTCACACACCACTCTTTGTAATTTATTAGCTGTGCTGAGTCCATTAGTCTCTTTCCTCTGTTAGTGTCTTTTCTCTGGGTGAGGGACAGCGTTGTTGGGTCCAGGCGCACCTTGCTGTTAGATTTTCTATCTTAAGTTTGCGTTGGGTGGCCAGGTTATATTCGTTTGTGATCTGTCCATGTTTTCTTGCTGCAGGCCGTCCTCTCCAATCCAATACCATCTCCACTCGCAGAAGCCTGAACTCATGGGCTGGGCACGGTGGCTCATGCCTGTAAGCCTCAGCCTATGAAGCGGCCGGGGCTAGGGATCGCGGTTCGAGTCCCGCCTGGGGCCTGTAGCGAGACCTAGTTCGAAACAATAGCTGGACGTGATGGTGCGCGCCTGTAATCCCGGCTACCTGGGAAGCTGAGGCTGGGAATTGCCTGAGTCTGTAGTACCCTGGGCAACAAGAGCCTGCGGTTCCACGGGCAAATATAGCAAGACCTAGTCTCAAAGCCTGAACTCAGAGAAATTTCTTGACCAACACTGGCAGGAGACAAGACTTTTTTTTTTTAACTAATCATTTTTTACTAGTTAACTGTGGGTCGTTTGGGTTTGGGACCAGTATTTGATCTCTCCCCACAAATGTTGTCCTGGTAGTTCTCCCACCACCACAGCATGGTGATCCAGGAGTGTAAACCCACCTTCTCATCCTCAGGGAACCTGGTACACAGCCTTAGGACCAGGAGCTTCTGTGCTTGGGAAATCAGCCTAGGGCCACCAGAACTGAAAGCGGGTGAGAGTTCCACCCAGAGCAATCACGGAGGCCCTCCAGAGGAGGTGACCTTGGAGCTGGGCCTCATAGGGTATCAGGCATCTGTGTTGGTGGCCTCCGCTAGTGTGAAGAGAAGATGGAGCAGAGAGGACAGGATAGAGACCACCTGTGGGTGCCCTTCCTCTCTCAGCTTCCCAAAACTGGTGATTTGTCTCCTTTTTGTGATTGTGGGCTCAGCTATGCCCCCGGTGCCAGCAGATAAGCCCCCAAGCAAGCACTGTGTGCAAGGAGTGCCCACCATGTCAGAGGCCCAGGCCCAGACCCAGCTCACAGTGAGAGGAACAAATGACAGGGATCCCAGGAAATGGCCTCGTAAGCTCTCCCCTTCCCCTTTGGAACAGTTCTGCTCATTTCATCGTGCAGGGGGTGGGAGGCCTGGTCTACACCTCCATCACCTGTTTCCTTCCATCCTTGGAGAGGTCCTGCTCCGCTTGGATGAGGCCCTGCCAGCAGTTTGGCTTGCGATTCCTTCGTGGTAGGTTGTCTGGGGTTCCCGGACACTTGAACCTCATGCGTGCTTGTTTGCTCGTCTTCATTGAAGACTTAAGCCCCCCAGAGAAGGAAACACCAAGTGACAGTTCAGTGGATGTCACAAACTAAACTCAGCCACGAAACCAGCACCCAGCCAGACCACGCTCCAAAGCAGGCCTAGAGCCCCAGCCTCTACAGTGGACGCAGGTGCCAAGGATGCCACTAGTTTCGGTTCTTACACAGAACCATGTGCTCAATGCCACGGGCTGTGTTCTTGGCTGTCTAGTATTCCATCTCCTGAAGTGGTCATGACTTACTCTCTGTCCTGCTGCCAGTAGTGCTGAGAGCTGGTGTCAGTTGCCGCTTGGGGTTAAGAACAATGAGGCTGGGGACATTCTAGAATGTGTTCTGATAAGCATAGTCACACGTTTCCATTGGGTAAACACTCAGGAAGGTCCAGGACACCCCCACTTCTTGAGTTCATGGATGTTCCCAAATAGGAGAAGTCTTCCCTCTTGTCTCCATCTAGACCCGGGACTCAGTGTCAGCAACGGAGACGTTTTTGACCAGATAACTGCTGGGGGCTGCTCCTGGCATCCCAGATGTCCTCAGCCTCCGCCCTTTCAATGTCATGACTGGGTCATGACCACTTTGTCTGCAGCCACTGCTGGTGCCCCTGGGGCGCTGCCCCCATCCCTGCTGGAAACGACTGCTCTAGCCCTGGGCGCTATGGAGACCTTTCTTCTGTTCTTTGTGCCTCTGTGTCCCCGGCTAGGCAACCAGGCAGGCAGACAGCATTCCAGAGATTGCTGCTGCTGCTGCTTAGAAGCCAGCCTCCAGGCCAGGCCTGTCCCCAGATGGTGGCTGTGCCCAGGGCAGGGCATCCCGGACACGGGCCTCCTGGGGGCTCAGGAGAGGCAGGCTGGCTCTGGCCACTGGGGCGGACTCCGTGACTGGGGCTCTCCGGACCAACCTGCTGTATAGCTGTGATCACCTCCCTGATGTTGGCTC
>PVHY01024319.1:0-19804 GCA_004024945.1 Uropsilus gracilis
CGTGTCTTTCTAGTCTTCCCTTCTTTGTAACTTGGTCTTTTATAACTAGTATCTATTGAATTAATTTTTCATGTTCTTCTTAGTTCATTTAAGAAAATAATGAGAGGATTTGTTCACATGTTCATTTAATAAATATGTATGAGAAATTGCTAAGTTCTACAAATTTTAGAGGCACTAAATAAAAGTTACTGCAGAAAAATCCATGTCAGCGTGGATAGAAGTTACCTGATCCTACTATCCTGAAATAGTAAAGATGCTAGGAAAAAAAGAAAAAATACAGTTTTCTTTATCTACAAATGATTTTATCTCTTTCCCAAATTGATTCTACAAATGTTATATTCCATAAGTGTACACTTTCCTACCCAGTCATTAATCAGGGAATATGAACTTTATGAATGGAAAATTTGGTGCTAAATAATTAAATTTTTGAGTTTATATCTCTCAAGAAATGGATAATTGTCATGGAATTATTTGGAGATCTGTCCATTTCATCACATTGATTTTTAATTTCCTTTGAAAAACTATTGAGGCAAATTTGTCATCTGAATTAAAAAAATGATTTCTGGCTTGTATGGTTTTCTTATACTTCTACAATACAATGTTTTCAAAAATATCTTTACACAAGTCAGTGACTCCATGAATACAGCATAGGCAAGGTTTATAGGGTCACATTCTCCCAGTTGTAGACAGCCTCCTGACTGACTTTGGCAGGAAGGCCAACTATAGCAGATCTGTTGTTCCTCTTCATTGTGTCAGGATACATTTTATCTCTAACAATTCAGGCAAGCAACAAGCATCAGCTCCAGGCTTTTTCACCAGGGAGCACTGTGAGAGAACAGAAGATAACTTTTAGGTTTCACTGTTAAATAGTATCATGAAAGATGTTTTCAGATTTGGAGTTTGAGAAAAAAAAATAACTCTGACTGTAAATACAGATAAAACCATTTAGAAATCATCAAGACCCTTAGTTCAGTTCTACAATCTTATTTTGGATTATTTCAGTTATTCCCATAATTTTTAAGATATGATTTCCACAATTCATTCTTTTGCACTACTAATAACTTGCTATTAATAACCTTTACCAGTTGCTTTCTCTGAAATTCAGTTTCAAAAAACATAACAGATAAAAATGATAATTGCTTAGATTATCTCCAGAAATAACCTTTTGATTAGGAAAGCCTCTCCATATGGCAAGGCAAACATCTTGCTTCAGAGAATCTTGTTTTTGTCACATGAATCCTCCTCCTCCTTGAAATGCCAGGGACTTATCCCACAACTTATCTCAGGATAAAACTTCCCTTCTCAGCAGAAAAATATATACCACAAAAATAGAACAGATTGTAAAAAGATACAAGATGCAAAGAAATGGGAAAATATCCCCCATTCATGCATTAGAAGATTCAATGTTATTTAAAAGAGCAATTTACACATTTAATGCTGTCCCTATCAAAATTCCACTAGTTTTCTTCAAGGAATGAAAGCAAACATTACTGAAATCTATATGGGGTCATACAGAGAAGAGAGAGAGAGAGACTGCAAATGGATGTAATAACTGATCAGGTTTTAAAGCTGCAGCCTGTGTAAAAACCCTAATCAAGCAGACTTTGGAGAACTTGGCGGTGGTGAACACATCCACATGTTGGAGGTGGCACAGCCCAGTTCCACAGAAATAGAAGCTTCTGTGCTTGTGTCTCTTATGGACCTCATCCTAAGTATCTCTTCATCAGTTTGTAATAGGGATTTTTTTTCCAGATAGCCTACATGTTATAGTAAAATGGTGGCCATTGTGCTTCTCTGAGTTCTGTCACTCTAGTCAATATCTTGCCAAAATGTGGGTCACAGAAGTCCTGATGTAAAAGCAGTGTCAGAAACACAGTTGACAGCTTGAGATTTACAATTGGCCAGTGGAATGACCCCTGAACCTGTGGGCTCTGACACAGGTTAAATGGTGTCAAGACTGACCTGAATTGTAGGTAACCAGCTGGTGTTGCAGGATCGTTTGATGTGTGGACATCTCATACAATGGGTGTCACAGGGTTGTGTGGTATGGTAGTCATGGGGGAGGGATGAAGGCACATTACCTGGTGGTGTGGCCACTGCCCCACCTCAGTGAAGGCTAAAAACTATGTCACATTCATCACAAATTCTGGTTCTAACTGCTACAATATGCACCAGAGATTTACTCTGTAGTCATTGAACTAACAGCCCAAGTTGAAGCCATACGGTGGCCTAGTTGCAGCTTTCTTGCTCCATCTGGAACAGAGGTTATAAGCACAAGCAGGTTGACACAGGACACAGGGTTGTCCTAACTGTGAGATATAATATCAAGTTCCAAATAATAAGTCACTTCTGCTACTAAAAATACTTAAATTTTTCTAATGTTTTGCTTTTAAAAATTACTAAAGATTCAAAGATAGTTCTATAGTAATTTGTAATCGCTGACATTATATGTTGGGGGCTGGGGGGGGCAAATTAGACTTTGAATAAATGAGAACCACAAACAAGTTTAAGAATTCAAAAGATATGTCTCCCACATTCTTATGTCCTATTTTATAAGTGATAAGGTATGAAAGTTTAAGACTGGTTGATCTGGAAGAAAATAAATTCCATAACTTTAAAATTGGCTTCTATGCAAAGGTCAAGTTGGGCTCTCTTTGCTACATGTTTTTGAAAATAATAATTTGATTTCCCTTAAGAGACAAGAGGAGGGTCATGAATATAGTTTGTGCACCTAGATTCTATCAAAGGGCTTTGCAGATAACCCCCAGCAGCAGCAAAATTGAGTGCATGACTCCCTGGCTGTCCTGCTGATCGATCAAACCAGGAAAGCTAACAGAGTGAAGTCTTTCATTTATGAGCAGCCCAGAAATGAGACTCCTGTTAGATGGAGCCATGTTCTTAGAGAATTACAAGCATGGAATACTTTGAATTGGCAATATGAGCTTTTAATGTGGAGAAAGAAAAGAGACATTGTTAATTGCATAATAGCCGAAAGATGAGTATTTCTAGTCTCACATATCTTTAAGATCTACTGTGAATGAAAGAATAGAGGGAGAGTTACTTTATAAGTTAAAGATGTAGTCTCCAACAGTAATCAAAATACTTTGTATGTAGACTGTTTCAAACCAGAGAAATATAAGTATGGAAATCTGTAATCATTTTCCTTCAATACATGTTATTGGAATTATTTCTTTTAAGTGGAGAATGATGAATCAGTTCCTTTTGTATGTAAATAAAGAATAGCATATCTTAGTATCTGTTGCAAACAACATCTATTCCTTGTTCATTGCCCAAGGAGACTGTTGGTTTTTAAGCAGGCCGAACAAAATTATCAGGAAGTTTTGAAAAATATAGATTTCTAATCTTATACAAAATTAGACAATCTGAATATCTGTGGTGAGAACCTGGACATCTCTGAGATTTTTCAGTTTCTCAGTTGGGTCTCAGACAGCCCTCTCTGCATTATTCTAGAGATAGTGTCTATATACAAGTCACTCACAGCACCATTGTCATTAGCAGGCCATTTGGGGAGCATTGCTAATATTACATAAAACACACCTTTCCCTGTCTTTATATATCTTTCTATATCTCGTTTTTATCACATTCCAGAAATGCTGCCATTTTCTCTGATTCTGTTATTTCATCCAAACATTCTTTTCCCAGCTTTTTGAGGGATTAAGCCATTTTCATCATAAAATTTGCATAATGAATAGTAACAAAATTAAAAAAATAGGAGATGAAGCAACTAGAAAACAGATGGTATGACCTCCAAATCAATATTATTTGAAAATTATAATATTCTCTACTTTGAAAAACTAAAAGAATCCACGGAAAACTATCTAAAATCCAAAATTGATTTTTAAACATTTTTTAAAAACATATATATGGTAATACAGATAAATCTCTGCAAAATAACATGACTTCAAGTGCTAATGATAGATTATAAAAAAAAAATTCTGTTGGAAATTTCAACAGAAGCAATAGTAAAAGATTTCCTATCATAAACGGTGAAAATGTTCACATGAATGTGTTAGTGCAGCATTTTAAGTTAATGCAAAATGAACTTAAGTGTTTTATCCAAAAAAAAGTATATAGGGGATGTTTTAAAATAAAAATTTGCCAAGAGTAAATTTTAATATCTTCTAGTTAGTTTACAGTCATGATAGACTTTAGAAAATAGAGACTCAGAGATGTTAAAGTTTGCCAAACGTTACAAAACTAGTGAGTAGTAGAGCCATGATTTAACTCCAAGCAATTAACAAACACTTGAGTACTTAGATAGTAAAATTTCCATTTTCAATTGCTTTTCACTTTAATTTCAATTATCTATGTACTGTTCAAACTATTATAATGACTATTGTAAAATAATTAACAAAAATATTGTGTGAAATTGAGTAAATTCTTGTAATGCAGCTGAAGTCCTATAGCTACATAAAATTATTTGTTTTTTAATAGTGGAATAATATAATCTTTCATACTTTATTACAACTTTGACCTGTAATATGCTTTGTATTGCATTTAGGAACAAAAATAATATAAAACAACCTTTCTTAACATGAGTTCTTTTACATCAGTATTACTCTTTTTATTCTCTTTTAGTTATAATGGATTTTAAATATACCTATGCATTTTTGCAATGATTTTTTAATGATGTGTGCTATGTAACTTATCTGTTGCTGCTAATAAGCCAGACCCAAACCATCCTTTCTGTTTCCACTGACTGTAGATCCACCAGACATTTCTTCTGCTGGTCTTGCCTTAATGCTTTTCTGCAGCTGCAGTTAGCAGGCAGCATGACTAGAGATGAAGGCACTTAGTAGTCCTCGATCATATTTCCAAGTTTCCATGTCAAGACAGGAATAATTGAATACTGAGCCAGCTGGACCGCTCCTCCACATCGTCTTTCATTGTAGGCTTCTTCCCAAACTGTCAGAAATATTCCAAAAAAAAAAAAAAAATGAGATTGGAAGTTGTGAGTCACCTTGAGGCTACCTTGAGGTGTTGACTATTACAGATAACTTGATAAATGCAAATCATAAGTCATATCGAATTCAAAAGATGGCAAAATATGTTTTTAATTTTTTATAGCAGATGCTAAAGAGTAGGATTGGTCATAGTTAAGAGCCACAGTTAAGATAGATTACGGATACATGCATGGTACTATAGTGATTTGTGTGATAGAATGAAAGAAGAGTAGTGTGTAAAAGTGAATATCAAAAGCACAGAACATGGATGGTAGACCCAGGATATCAAGCCCCAATTTTCCCACTGGGTTAGCATTGGCTATAATTTCTCTTAACTGCAAAATGAAGTTAATAATGCCTACCTCAAAGGGTGGTAGTGATGATTTAGTAAGATTGTCACACAAAGGATTCTTATAAAATATTGGGTACAAAAATTAATAGGAAATAGATTCATATAAGCGATGGTGTGGGAACATCTCATTTCTCTAGATTTGCTCTTATTTATTTGTGTGAAATATATTTATTTGTGTGAAATATATTTGAGTTATATATGTGGAAAATGAGATCTTAAATTCGTTGTCAGATCTTTTAAAAGGTAGTTGCTATTTTCCATTACTAAGAAAGGGGTTTATTTTCCTTCTCATGGGAATAATAAAGGGAAAGAAATGAGAGATAAGGACAGGCAGCTTATGCAGAGTGAGAAAAGAGTGAAATCAGGAAATTGGATGATTGAATGATGTACATGCATCCTCCTGTAACTATCAAGTATTACTTCTGGTAAAAATACCCCAATTTCACTGAATTCTTGTAGAAAGTTATTTTTAACCAGATTTTAAAAGATTCTCAGTGGGATTGGATGGGATACAGCAGGCCATGAGATCATAAATTAACAGTAATTCACACAAATCATGAGAACTTGGATTTACACAAACTGCATTGGGGTTTCAAGCTAAATTTGCCTCTTTTCCAAGGGAAACGGGATTTAGCAGCTGACTGCTAGATTACATTGAATTGAATCAAAAGAAGATACACTTGATTGCTTTGTGATGAAGTTTCAAACAATTGATTTAGTTAAACAAGTGCATATAGCTTCAATTTCCTTTTTGAGTGAAATTTATGATTGCTCTTATTAGAAAACAAATGTCATAAACTTTCTGAACCATGGAAGATCATCAGGATTTTGCCCTTCTCAGTTAGCCAGAGCTGGGCATCAAGAATAGAAGTGCAGATTGAAAAACAACTCAACTTGATTAACCTTCAGAAGAACAGATGCATGTGAATAACATTTATGCTACTGAACTTTGCAGTTGTCACTGTTACTAAGACAGGTCTCACTCACTGGCTGACGTTGAGTTACAGAGCAATGAGGCTTGCAAAGGAAGGCAAGTACAAGTTTTATTGGTGCAAAGAGAGTAACACTGCAGACTAATGACTTCTGTCCCTTTAAATTATGGCTAGCAGGGGTCTGATATAGCAAGGCAATCTCTTTCAAACAGCCCATCAACATCACCTCAAGTGCCATAAGCATCAGCATCAGTTTGCACCCTGACTTTTGTTTGTTGGGCCCCCTCTCCAGAGGCCTTTGACTAGGGGCTAAGTTTTAACTTTGAAATATCACAAGATTTATAGTAGATTGGGGGTTTCTGTCTTTTTAGGAAAATATAAGATTTTTACAAAAGCTAATGGTGGATATACAATCCAGACTAGCCAAAGACCAAATAATATAAATAAAATGTATAGTCAGAGCAGCTTCTGTTCCTATCCTCTGACCCCCCCCCCCAATCCCACACCCACGGACATCCCTGTTCTCTCATTGATTCCTAGCAGTGTCTCTGAGGTTCCCATTGGAACACCTGGATTTCCATTCTCTTCCATTCTCCTGCTTTTTCCCCTAAGTTTCATAACTTCCAATATGATTTGTTATTTATCACCTTCAGTGGAAGTTCTCTTAGGTTATGACTCAGCTAAACTGTTAAACAACTTTAAACCAAATTTATGCATGGCTAATGTTGACGTTATATCAATTTTTAAAATAAATTATTTAACTCTGGGCCTGACATAGCATTTACACTTAAAAGAAACCTTCCAGAATAGAACTAGACTTCTAGCAGTAAACTAAATGTAGTATAAACATATACTTTTTAACGAAAGCTTACATAATGGTATAATGCAATGTTGCTTCAATTTTTAAAAATTTACTTAAAAATAAGCCTTCCCAGCATGTACCCAGCTGAGAAAGAAAGGGTGGACTCCATCTTAATAAATGAATGTGGTCAAAGAAGTAAAGCCCCCTTTCATGCTGATACCAAATCACATTGCTTCCAGGAAGCCCCAGATACCCCTGCTAGAACATCTGCAAGTATCCAGCTGTGCATGTTCCCAGCAGAAATCCTCTGATAACTCTCTTTTGTTCTGATGTTCTCTCTTTGTATCCACTTTTCACGAAGCGGTTTAACAGATGCAGCCCAGGCTTGTTGCTGCAGGGTGTCTACTGTCAGAGCCCAGGGAATAGCCCTGTGGCCACAATTGTTTCCCATTCAGGACCTGTGCTTTATCCATTACCAGGGCCTGGACTTGTACACTTCCAGTACCCATGAAATACCAATACAATGCAGGCGGTAAACAGTCTCTTAGAGACAACTGGAAAAATAGACTAAAAAAAAAAATCAACCATTTTCAGGTACAGAACAATCCACATCCTTACATATGAGAAAAGAAAAACTCTCAATACACCAAAGAGTGCTGCCTCATTGTGTGTGTGTGTGTGTGTGTGTGTGTATTCACCAACCTCCCCCCCCACCCCAGTATTATATAGAGCAATTCCTTCCTGAAGATAGAACATTCCAGACAGTTGCTTTTCCTGTTGTGGTCTCTAAGCTATGTCTGCATCGCTGAAGATCAGGTCCAGGTGGTGCTTCTGCTGCAGCATTAGAGACAGTTTTCCCAGCTGTGTTCAGGTCATTGCTTCCTTTAAGACACAATACAACACAGCACTTTTCTTTGTTATTCTCTGTATCAGAGCTTCAAAAATCTACAGGCTGTTAAGAGATAAACTGAGGTCTATTAAAATTTTTAAGAGTTTATTTGAATACAAATTGATTCCAAAATAGGACTTGTTAGAGATGCTCTGGAAAATGTTACATAGAGAAAGCTGGAAGCAATGATGGGGCATTATATGATGGGCTAGAGCCTAAAGCCTAGCTCGTTGTGATAAGTTGTGCTCAGGTGTTTTGATTTTATAATCTTGAGACAGGTATAATTCTCTTTTGAATTGAGGTAGCATTGGTTCACAGCACTGTATATAATTCAGAGGTATTCATTTATATCTCTCCTGATGTGTCTTACCACATCATACCCACCACCAGGCCACCATGGCCTCAGCGTTACATGGATCAAATAACTTCCTTGTCTATTTAGTAACATACACACTTGTCAGAACTCAAGCTCAGTGAAGTAGGAGTGAACGTCTTTTCTTTGGCCACACCTGCAAGAAGGAAGCAAGTTGTTGGATAAGGAGAGTGTCTGGAGAGAACAGAGTGCACTGGTTTGCATTAAAAGGATTCATACTTTTGAGTTTTCCCAGAAACTATTAAGGGCAAATTCTGGACCACAGTGCTAAAGGCAGTCAGATTTACCATTGTGAAAAAGGAGGTAGGAGGAGAATGTGGGATCCTTTCCCTTCTTCTTAAACAGAAACAACCTCAACACCCTCTTGCTTGTGCCAGCGTCCTGAAGTTGTTGCAAGGCTCACCAGAATCCTGAGGCTGAATGTGCCCCTGGGGTCCTGGTTGCTGCACTAGTCATCACTCTCTGAGACCTGAGCTCTGACTCCAGCAGAGCTTGACTCAGAGAAGGTACTCGACTCCATGTTCTCACTTCTAGGAAATCCACTCCCTTTTGTCATATTAATAACTTTTAGCTATAGTCTTTCTCTTTGATCTTAAAAGTGTATGCCATCAGGTTCTTTTGAATGAATATATTCAAGTAAGATGTTTGGAGAACAAGCATTGCTTTCTTTCTGCTTTTCCTTGTCAGTTCCTTTTAAGTAGCTCAAACACACAGGCAGGAGACTGTTAAGAATGTCCAGTCAAGAGGGACAGCTGAGAACCTGATGTTTTATAGGCTGTGAGGCATTTAGCTCTCAGGACAGAACATTCAATAGAATTAAGTAGAACTAATTATCTTCTCTTTTTATTTTACTTGTACTTTAATGATTAGGGAACAGATAGATGAACAAGTTGAGGAGGGTAAAAAATGGGGGAGGGTGAAGGTGCAAGAGATTAAGATGATTCATGGGTGATAAAATGATGGGAGAACCTCTGGGCAGAAAATCATGTTTTATAGAGAGACAGATAGATATAGGCATGTATACTGAGATAGATAGATGTGCAATCAATAAAATAATTTTTTAAAACGATGAAAAGGTTGGAAAAAAGAAAATCTACATGTCATCAACCAAAAGCAAACGTGTTCATATATTTCCAAGTGCTTGAAATCCTTATGCTAAGTAAATGCATTTTTCCTCAACTAGCCCATACCTCACACTAAAATTAGTGTTTACATCTGTTCATGAACTCTGAATATAAATTTGATAATAGCTGATGAATAAAGGAGTATGATTTCTTTTTTTTTGAATTTTTAAATTCTATCTATTTTATTTCAAAATTATGTGAGTGATCCAAGCCTCAGTCATGTTTATTTCTCTTATGGACATTGAGCAAAGAGAAATTTTGTTTTGTCTTTCATTAATTTTGTTGACAACTGAATTTCAGTTCTGATTGTCTCTATTAATGGCTCATAACCACAACTAAATGTTTTCAAGCATTTTCAAAAGTGAATCATGTTTTCTGTATATGAACATTAATTAACTTTTCAGTTTTAGTCTTTGCTGGGATTAGGGTCAATTTACTAGGAAGGACATTCTGAGATTTTTCAGACCAGCAGTATGAGAATAAATAGGTTTTCAACACTATTTTTAAAAAAGAAAGTTCTTGCATATTATCTATTTGTTTACACAAATTCAGGTTCAATAATTATCTAATTTACAGTCGAATGTTAAACTCCTGGTAGTAAATGCACAGGGGGTATTGGAGCTGGAAAAATATCATTTTATAACCATTGTTGCAAAGAGTAGTTAAAATAAGAATTGACTAAAGGATTAAAAGGAAAAAAGGACATGAAAACTAAATACAATATCTGATCTTAGACTATATCCTAGGCTGAAGGAAAAAAGTTCATAAGCAACATAACAATTCAACTATAAAATAGAATACTCATGGCAGATTAGACTGAGAGGCTTTATCAACTCTAAATTTCCTAAGGGTAATAACTATAGCATGGTTCTTCTAGAGTATAGCCCATTCCTTATGAAATACACATGGATATATTTAGATAAAAAGGAAAACCAAGTGAAAAGTACAAATAGATAAAAATTCTAAAATTAGAATCTGGGAGATGGATGCATATGTATATTTTTCTTAGTTTTAACTGTTCTGTATGTTTGAGATCATTTAAAAAAAGGTATTACCATTGTCTAAAAAGCACTATATTGGGTATAGATACACAGAGACATATAGATATAGAGATACACATTTTTATTTCCTCTCAATGCAGACTCAGAGTTATAGGGATTACAGCTCCTATTGAGACTTCTGTTTAGACTCAGGTTTGACAAATCTTGTCAAGAGATAACACTTCTTAAGGGCATGCAAATCAAAGTCTTAGGAGGAAACAATTACAGGGATTTCGAGTAAAGCATAGTGTTTGACACTGGAGACCTAATAGGATGAAGATGCACTATTGACACAAATCTCAAATGAAAACTCTCAGGGACACTAGCCCCCTACCCGCCTTTCTCTTGGGTCCTTCTCATAGTGCAAGACAGAGAAATTAAGTGTCCTCTTCCATCTCTTCCAGGCACGCTTACACAGTTTGAGTCAAGTGAATTAGGTACAAGTAGTGCCCTGTGAAGAAATGGTATGGTCTGCGCCCAGAGAATGTCTCAAAAAGAAGAAGTTCTGGGCATCATCTGATCACTCACACTTGCTTGGAACATTTACCAAGACTCCTAACTATGATCTCCGAGAGATAAAATCCATTAATTGCCATGATGCAACCCCATGTTATACCCACCAACTGATGATGCTTTGGGCAGCTTCCCATACAATTCTATGCAAAGCCTAGATCCATTTACTTTCCTAGGAAAAGGGCCAACTCTCACCCCTATCATAACACAGGCCCAAGATATCCATATAAAGTGAAGATAGGTTTTCTTAAAATATTTTATAAGTTCATAAATACAAAGGCCTCAAGCAGTGGAAAATCAATGTAAAGCTAGGAGGAGAATACAAGTCCACTATTTTTGCAATCAGATATTCTGCCTGTAGAATAGTGTTTTAGAGGACCAAAAAAAAAAAAAAAAAGACAATGAAAACTATTCATCACACAGATCCTCTCCCTCCTCCTTCCTCCTATTCTACCATAATCATGTTGACACCAAATAAGGTGATTTTTTTCTCTGTCAGTGATCACACCAACATCCACTGAGGAAAAAGAGGGAAAACTTGTAGTAGACCTTTTAGAAATAGCTTTCCTACACTAGAACTGTTCAGAGAATGTCAGAGGATGATTGGAGAAAAGGAGATGGTGTCAGGATCTTAGGCTAAATAAATATTGTGGGAAGAGGTCACCTGAGGATAAGAAGGAAAAAAACAATAAATACAGATATAAAAGAAAATTTCAAGGAAAGCAATCTGCCATTTTCCTGCTTTCTTTGAAATTATTTTTAAGTCATATCAAAATTGTCCATTGCAAACAAATAGAAAAATAAAAACCCTAACATTGGGGCAAGAAAGTGATTCTCATCATGATAGAATGTAATTTATAATTCTTGTTAAAATATAGTGAACTAGTGAGGAAGTCATCTGGACAGTCTCTTGCTCTCTTTGACTCTGCCAAAGAGTCACTGAATTTATAAAAGAACAAAAGTTCTTTACCTGTCTTCCAGTGATGAAATAAGCATCCATATACATAGTTAAAAATGAAAACTGTGTTAATGTGAGTTCATATTACAAAAGTGATAACTCCAATCTCATTTCTTATGGAAAAATTATTTTAATTCCCAGAAACTGGGGGTTGAATATGTCTATTTAAAATGCGGAAAGCATTGACAAAATATTTTACATATTAATTTTGTGATGAACTATTTACCATTACTCAAAAATAGTCATTTAAGTGAACTTGAAACACCTCTTAGTGTTGTTTCTACAGTGTTTCTGCGTTCATCCTTCAACCAGTAATGATCTGGTACATTCACCTAGTCATCAGCTGATACACTGGGTTTCCTGCCCAGTCCTGATGAAAAACACAAAAAGAAAAGAGCCACATCAATCTCATGACTCTATGTCAGTAATTCTCATTTTTCTGAAGTTTTTACAAAAATATAACATCGATTTCTCTTATTATAGTATTAACATCTTTCTCTCAGGGTATATGCTTACCTCCTTCTCAACTGAGAAAAATAAAACCAGTAGGCAAGACTTGCCCCTAAACTGCTTGGAGTATTTCTTCTTCCCATCCAGACCCTATCTACCAAGGGGTTCATATTGTTGCTTTTCTGTCTGATGTGTCTCTTCATTCTGGGAAGTTAATGGTAGCTATTTCCTATTACCCAAAATGGAAAATAGGGAATGTCAGTTTAGAGAAAATAGTAGAGTAGAGGTTTAGAAATAGGAAAAATATTCCCCCATTCCCTCAAACATTGTTTCCTCAACTTCCTTTCAACCATAAAGTTCAGTGCAATTCAAGGATATTCCAGAATCTTTCCCAAAACATTTCATTTTTGCTTACTTGGGCTCCAGTGTATGACACAAAATATCTTAAGTAACATCACCATTATAAATTCTTGTAAGAATTCGGAGATGATATGAGTAGAATTTTGTTCTACAAAAATGTGTTCAAGACCTAACCTCCCACTGCCTATTAATATGCTCTTAATGTGGAAGTAGGGTCTCTGCAGATCTAATCAAGTTATGATGTAGTGAAAATCTGTTACAGCAAACTGAACAAACAAATACAGGAGACAATGTTATCCTGGTTTTAGAGTTGAGGTCACTGCAGTTAAAAGTGAAAGTGACTGACCTAAAGCAAGTCAAATATCTGGCAGATACAAGGCCTGAGATTTTTCTTTCATTGTCACCACACCATCTCAGTTGAGTAACTAATTGCATTTAATACATCTTTTTGTTTCTGTGATTGACCTTCTCTTTCCAGGTAATAACTAGTTTATCATTATTTTAATCAATCAAGTTTATAAGGAACAAGAGATAAAATATTATTAGAAGCAAAGGCATAAAGCAAGGAAGCTGTAATGTAAAATGCCGTCACCAATTCATATGACATTTTGTGAAATCTCAAGGTAGTAGTCAGCAGTGATAATATTATATGCACCGTTGCTTGAGCTGTCGCATTGTTAAGCCTCTTTAAAAATATACCAAGCCTCACTGAATCGTTAGGTTTTTTGCTCTCTACTTTCCTGATGTATCTTGGATTTTTTCATAGTATCAAAGTTTTACTCTCTCATGACAATACAAGATACATTAATAGTCATTATGAAGTACAGAAAGGGGGTGAAAGAATAATCATTTCTTTTTTAATATTTAATGTAATTTTTTAAATTTTAATATTTTAATATATTTAAATACAAATACTAATCATATTTATAAATACTTATAAATTTATAAATATTTATAAGAATTATTTATAAGAATTATAAATATTTATAAATTATATTTATAAATATAAATACTAATTATATTTAAATATAGATATAATATTGATATTTTAATATTAAATATTTTTAATACTTAATATAAATAATTTATTTATATATAAAATTCACATCATTGTGATCTCTGGGGTTCACCACCCCTCCCTGACCCTTCCCACCCTGCCCCACTCCCTCCCCCTGAGTTGTGTCCTTTAATTTGGTTGTTGACTTGTTTTGACTTTTCTTCATGGCTTTTTGTTTATCTTTCCCATGTCCCATATAATAGTGAAACCATTTGGTTTCTGTCTTTTTCTTTTTTGACTTTTTTCTGCTAATATGCTTTCTTCCAAGTCCATCCATGTTATCATAAAATAATCCAATTTGTCATTTTTAATTGATGAGCAATATTGCATTGTGTATATATATACCACATCTTTTTCATACTGTCATCTGTTTTGGGACATTTCAGTTGCTTCCATGTCCTTGCAATTATAAATAGTGCTGCAATAAACATCCAAGCACAGGTTTCCCTTTGTACAAGCATTGAGGTCTCCTTTGGTTAGATTCCCAAGAGAGCAATTGCTGGGTCAAATGGTAGTTCCATTTTCATTAATTTGAGGGCCCTCCACACAGCTTTCCATAAAGGTGGGACCATTTTACATTGCCACCAGCAGTATAAGAGTGTTCCCTTCTCTCTATATCCTCTCCATCACTTGTTGCCCATTTTTTGCATGTGGGCCTTGAATAATCATTTTTATAAGCAAGTTATATGCTAACTTTGTACTAAACATTTCTATATCCTTATATCTACTCTATGTAGTCAGTAGTATTATACCCACTTTGAAAGAGAAACTGAGTCATAGAGAGGGTAAATAATTGACTCAGTCATACAGGCCATACTGATATAGGAGTAGTGATGCAGTTGAAAATTGTATAGGTGCCAAAATGTCCTGGTGGGCAGGGTTTCTGAGAGAAAGACACACGAGAAGAATCAAGAAGCAGGAAAAGGGTGGATGAAAAGACAAACCAGAGATAGGAAGGAGAGATGAGAATAGTGGGCTGATAGAACAGGCCTATGTGGCCTTGCCGGGGGAAGCTCCTTAGAAGAGTGAGCTGGTGGTGGCAAGGAGCCATGATGGGAGAGTGGCTGGCAGAGAGGTAGCCAGTGTGGAGTCAGATGCCAGAATGGCAGGCCAGGGGTGACCAGGGGCTGCTAAGGGCAGGCCTGGTGAATTTGGCCAGACAACTTGGAAGGTGGACCTGGTAAATGAAGTGTGGGGAGCCACAGCAAGGTGACATGGAAGCTAGCTGGAAAGTTGGTACCTGGAAAAGCCAGGGATTTGGAAATCTAAGTTTGCATCAGCATTTGTTGGGAAAGTGTAAAGAGCCTTTGGAGAAGCCACAGCTTGGAATGCTGGAGAGAGAAAAAGCAAAGAAAAGACAGAAAAGAAAGACTGAACTTGGCAGTGTGGCTTGGACATGTGTTCAGGACCTTTGGACTAAATGGTACTTGATATAAAGTAACTGGCTACTTGTGACATTAAGGACTTTTTATTTTCCTGGTTAATTTTCCTTGTAAATAAAACCCTCTTGTTTAAATTGCTTTGTACTTTAGCAACTGCTGCTGTGTGTGCAGGTGATACAAATCTGGTAAGAAGCTGGGCGGCAGAAGCTGCATTTTTAAAATGCCGCTTTTTTTCCTGTGCTTGTTTTTTGGAGGCATCTGTGTCCTTTTGACCCAACTTCAATACACGGTAGAGCTCTTGGGATGACTCCCTAAGACAGCATCAATTCTATTCTACTGAGATGCTTTGGTACTTGTTATCAAGGTTGAAAAATTTGCCTCCTGCTCAAGAATGAAATGGAAAGAATACAGTTTTAAGAAGTCATAATAGTATAGACAAAAAAGAAATTTGATCGGAATAGACTAGACTTTTGAAACTTTCAAAATAGTAGCAGATGAGTTAAGACTGATGTGTAAATAAAGACGAAATCATAGGGCAAGATACCAGAGAAAAACATTGGTCCATAGTAAATCCTTAGAAGAAACAACTTAGGGAGGGTGATAACAGGATCAATCAATGAAAAGTTTTATTTCAGAAAATTGTCTCCCTTTTCTAATAAAATACAATTTATTTTATTGTACCTGTTCAGAAATACCTAAGTGAAAATTGTGGGGACCAAATAACGGTGACTTTTGTCCTGAGTAGAAACGAGAGTGGAATTAAAAGTCCCGCTCCAGACCAAAGCTGTCTTTGCTATGTGGACATCCCTAAATTGTTTGCCATGGAGATTGTGTTGTGGAGATCATGTTTTGACACAATCTGTTCAGAATTGAAAGATTCATTACTCAAATTTTTGGAGAATTAACCAAGGAGAGCTTTCAGTTATCCTTTAGGAGAATCACAGTAAGCTGAAGAAAAGCCTCTCACCATTCACATGCCACTCCAATAACTATGCAAACAAGAATAAACTCAACCTGTTTGGCTGACTTGAGGCAACTGTGAAAGACTTGTCCAGTTTCAGAAATATCCTTGTGAAGTTACTGAGGCATTTTGTTATTGTTTCATGGTCTATCTTTGTCTATCCCCAACAGTTGATCCTGAGAGCAATTCCCTAACCTTGTTCATTCATATTTATGTCTCAGCACTGACTTTCTGAGAAACCTAAAATGTGCCACTGTCTGCTTGCACACACGTCAGGAAATCTTCCTGTCAGGTTACTCAACATCTGTGTGTCTTGATCAGTCTTATCTCATCCAGTCTCTCCATGTCCTCAGTCTCTCCTCCTCACTTCTTAATAGAGGAGGAAAGCAACATAAGCTATCTGATACTAATCAACCATTTTTTAGTCATAAGTCTGTGTGTACAAATATGAAAATCAGATAGTTGAGAAAAGGCAACTATGGTGATTACCAGAAATCATAAGAAATGTTGAGTTGCAAAAGAGAAAATACATTAGATTCAGAAGCATTTTTTCAAAATATAGACTTGAGAAATTGAAAAATGTATTTTGTACATCAGTGGAGATACAAACCAATCAGGGAACAGTTATTTATAAAAAATGTGAACTATGACCCTGAAACTATAAAGTATATTCTGATTTAAAATGAAAATTTAAAAGGGAAGCCTGAGATCAAACCAGAATAATAAGATCACAAAAAAATGGTAATGTAGAAATGTTAAAAGTTGTGTAAATATTGAAAGTTATGAATGAGGAAATAGAAACAAAGAAACAGGTGATTTAAAAATGCACACACACACAAAAATACCCCAAGCTGAAGAGAAATGTGTTTTTAAAAAAGCCTCTCAAAAAACAAATACAAACCTTGGAGAAATTATCATGAACTTTCAAAACTAAGATGAAAACAGAAAATCACAAAAGTTTTCAAAAAAATTCTCCTGCATTGCTGTTAAATACAAAGACTGGGCAATAATGTGAGTGAGGAATGAACTTTAATTGTTTCATTGTTTCAAACCCTACTGAGATTTGGGGTTTGCCTATAGTAAAAACATTAAAAATTACTTAAAATTTACTTAAAATAAAACTGGAAAAAAATTCAAAACTAATAATGAAATGGTGAAGAAGACAGTGATAGTAATAAATCCAAAAAGGATAGAAATAAAGGATGGGGATTAGAAGGTTACCAAAATGTATGAAATTTCTTATTACAGTGAAATGATTGAAGTTAAAGAAATAGTACATACATTTGGCAAACTAAGAAACAGATCACTATATATGATTGTTTCCATTACAATAGTAACTACCATAAAATCTAAATACTGTTAACATTTGTCTCTGAAAAGTACAACTGGCAGTGAAAGAGAATTACTGATTTTCATTTTTCCATTTTTATATGACTCAATATTTTTTTTGCCATGTGCTTGTGTTACTTTATAGTGTAAACATGTTTATTTTAGAAAACAAATATACAGAAAATTCAATGGGAACATTTTCCTGAGGATAATTGAATAAATTAGATGCAGAAGTAGGAAAATAGTCTTACTATATAAAGAGTGGATAATATAAGCTGCCCAATGATGTATATAAATTGAATTGAATGATGCAAATAAACTTCATAGAAATAAACATATATACTTACAAGAGTGGAACAGGAGCAAGCCAAAGGGGTGGAGAGCTAGGGGGAGAAATGGGGGAGAGAAGAGAGACTGATCTTCAGGTGGAGGTAACCATAGAAGCTGTAAGTCTCCCCCAGTAGTGAATTGTCTGACATTAAGGTAAAGCTCTGCTTGCCACCACAGGTGTCCACAAAAGATGGAACAACAGCCAAAACTGTAGTAGAGTAAAGACGTCAATAGCCCAAGGTTTCTAAAATAATGATCATTTATTTCCTGGGTTTGAAATTTCCTGGATATGGGTATTAGTGTCAAATAAGTAAATTTCAAATTTCTTTAATGAAAATCATAAATTACTTTTACAGGTTTACTAATATTGCTACTCAGAAACACCATATGTTATAGATTTCAAGGAACTGGCTGGCTGACATTTTTGTCAGGAGAAAAGTTATATTTAAGTATGTACCTTATTTTTAAATATGGTTTTTTGCTTGGGATTATATTTGCAATCACATTTAAAAAGAATGCTTTCAAAAATTCAATTTAAGTGGTCATATTGTCATTGTGGTTCAATTTTAAATTAATCATATCCAAAGTTCTTACCAGAAATATTCATTTCATTGTTTGCAATGCATATGAATGCAATCTAGTTTCAGTTAGCCAAATTTCACATCTTTCAATAAAAAGCACCAGACCTAGAATCTGGCAGCTACAAGTAGGTTGTTTTGTTTTATTTTGTTTTTCCCCAAAGAAATTCTGAAAAGAGTTGATGTTATTGTTGGTCAAAACATAATTGATAATGTTCTGGCTAGCAAATTGAAGCCAGATATATACAGTAGATCTAGCTTTAGTTTCTTTTTACAAGCAGCTAAAGGTCACTGGCAAAAAAGAAAAGAAAAATGAGCGTTGAGTAATGTTTTTTACTCAAGTGATTCAATATTTTAGGCAAAGAAGGAGAAAGGTATTTCAACAGTAGTCTAGGAAGGTATGGAGACACAAGCAGTATTCTGGATACTCAGCAAGCAGTTTGGAGCCACTTTGCAGTGAATATCATGTGAGCAACAATCATAAACCTGAAGAAGCCTGAGGTCATGTAGCAATTTATAAAACACAAATCCTCCATTACACCAACATGTGTTCACTGGCAGAAGGGTAGCAAAAGCTGTCATCAGCCTCTGTTATCACAGGGACACACTATCTACTAATTCACTGATTGAAACATGAAACAGTAAAGCAGATAAAGACAGTGTGCTGCTTCAGAGAGGGGTGTAAAGGGTGCTGCCGTGGTCACAGCAGCGGTATGGACAGGATGACACTGACAGCTGCATGGTGGGCTCTGCTGCAGACGTCACACTTGTCATTTTGAGCAGTTCCGTCATGCCATTTCTGGTTCACTCTTAACATCAAAGAGCAGAACACAGTCACCAACAAAGCCATCCTGGAAACCTGCTAATTCTCTGGTGATGGAATTCTGCTTTGGGAAATGGTTGCTACTTAATTCCATGTGTCCTGTGAAAGGAGACACCACATCATGGGCAACTGATGAAAGATTTGAGACAGAAGAAAATCTGAAGCCTTCCTTCTGCAAAGGAAGTGGAATATTCACCATGACAAAAAGAAATGAAGATGACACATACACAAAGCCCAGTCTCTGGAATGTGAGGCGACAGTCTTGACTTTGGGGAAACAGAATAGCAGACAAGCAATTTCTGGATTGCAGAAATCGGAGACGATGTTACAGGTGTTCGAAGCTATTTTCTCTGCTTTTGGAGTCTGATGGTCAGTAGACTAGACTCTTGCCCCCCCACTCTCCTATAATACATAACGTCATCAATACCATCTCCAGCCCCCTCCCCCACCCTTTCTCTTTTTCTCTTCAGTAAAGAAATGTAAACTTACTTCAACTCAGCATTCGTCACACTTTGACTGTATGTCTAACAACGTGTAAAGGAGCAGAAGGCTGCAAAATAAGATTGACATGTTTCCTCCCTAGGGAC
>PVHY01024320.1:0-19783 GCA_004024945.1 Uropsilus gracilis
GACCTGTTTATGGCAGAGGTCTCAGAACTGAGATTCCTGCATGTTATTCTCAAAGACAGGTGTTAATTTGGTGTTGTTTTTTTTTAATAAAAATTGGACTTTGTGCCATGACACACCCTACATGGACACTCTGTGGAGATGGGATTCTAGAGGGGATGAGTCATTGCCAGCAACTGCCAGCACGTCAGGCCCCCCTACCCCCCACCCCCACCCTGTTGCTGTGTGCAAGTCATTGCTTCTGCTTCATCTGCTCACACCTGGGTCTGGTAATTGGCCTTTCCATTATGGACTTATTTCTGTTGACTTTTTTGCCACTAGAAAATATCTTTTAATTCATAGCCACATAAGTGGGTTTTTATATAGGTCTATACCTAACCGGTGTATAAAATTGTACATTTGAGAAAAATAACTGAGAATAAAGGAGGTGGTTAAAAAAATCACTCCTGTCATGGATATTGGCAGCAGCCCAACCAACTAGTTGAGAGAGAAAAAGAGTACCATAAATACTCTAGCATTCTAGCATTGATAGACTGTGTTACCATGTGGCAAAGATTGTGTGGTATGGCTGCCTTAAGGACTATGACTTGATGTCTACCTTGCCTGACTCCTCCCCACCCCCATGATTCTTCGTAAATGAACCCATTTCTCTGTCTCAGTAATTATAGCATAGCAGCCATAATAATAGATGTGATAACTCCCATCGTAGAGTGTGCTTCACCTACATATTCTCATTTTGTACTTACAGTGACCCTCAGAACCCACTCTGTATTATTCCCATTTTACAGATGGAGAAACCGAGGCTTCATAGCTTATCTGCCACTGCTGCTGGGTAACAGAGCTGTGTCTGCTCAGGCAGTGACCACTGTACACCTATCTCCCCCTTCCCTTCTGGGGCTCCATTTAAATTGTACTTGTTTGGTGAGCAAACATTTACCTAAGGCCTGTTTAGCCTTACCCAAAGCCCAGCATCACAGAAGCTAGAATAGAAATGAAACCTTCAGCTCCAGGAATTGAACATGTACAGGGTGATATCTTTACAGTAGTCGGCACGCCTATCAGATTGGCATGTAGTTTCCATTTTATGAGTTTAGTTCTATAAGATGAATGGGATGAGTTTCATTTAATTGGGGAGAGGGATATTTGGGAGCTTCTTAGAGCAGTGGGTAGGTGCTGGAACTGGGACATAAAGTTGATGGAATACCTCCCCCCTTCCCAGCATATAGAGTATAATTTGGGCCCAGACAAAGAGCGAAAGGCATATATCCCCAAGGAAGGCAGGGATTGAGGGCAATATGTGTGTATGAGGTGTAGTAAAATCAGCCTCCAAGGACAGGAGGTAGCTGTGGGGTGTGTTGAGAACTGGGCTTAGGACTTGTGACACTCCTGTAAACCCAGGGTCTTTGGAGCAGGGGATAGCCATATGCAAAATGGAATGGAGAGGAAAATAGCTGGGACACCTGGGACATCTTGGGTGTAAAGCGAGGAAGGTTGGTAGGTGACCTGTGCTGCTCTGACCTGATTCTCACAGTTCCCCTTTCTTCCTCTTGACTGTATAGCTCTCACCAGTGCCGTTGCCCTCCATAGTTCCCTATGACCTCACTTCCCTGACCTCACTACTGCTGGTATCTGCTTGTGGTAGAATTGGAGAGTCAAGCTTGGTGGTTGCAGAAGGGCAAGTAGGTGCTAGTGGTGCTGTTTTCTACCTTAAGAGGCACAGAGAACTGCTGGGTCGACATGCCTAGAGCATGGGGTAGGTGTATAGATACCAAGCCAGACACATCCAACAAAGTTTCAGGAGTTCCTGATTGCTGCCCCTTCTAAGTCCCACTCCACCTGCTGTCTGTGTGCCTGTACTTCACCCTGCCCCTCCCCTCCCTCAAATACACTGCTGCCCTTGCTCCCTTTCCAGAGCCCCACTCCCCTGGTGTTTTCCCTCCCATGGCACCTTCTCCTGCTCTGTTGCGGAGCTTCTGTGTGGCTGTTCCTCTGCCTCGTTTACTCTTACATCTAGTGACATTCTCCTGCAGGAGCTCCAAGAGGTGGGGATTCCCTTATTCTCCACTGTACCTTTGCCCCAGACAGTGTCTGGGTCTAGGCAGGCATTGAAGAAGATTGCCCGAATGAAAATGAAAGTTCCATCTTGCTATTCTTAGGAATGAGTCAGGGTGAATGATCTATCCCCTTCCTGCATCTGTCACCATAGTAAGTTGCTGCTGAATGACTGGTCTTGCCTGTCCTGTTTCCTCAGCTGTGCCTTTACTGTCATGGCACTGTAGCTGGGGGTCACTTTGCCTGCTGGCTTACTTTCTTGAAGCCCAGTGCCTGGTGCTTCTTTCTAGTGAGAACTCAACCTTTGTGTGTTGAGTGGAACCCAAGTATGGAAGGGGAGACATTCCTTTCAGGAAGTTTCCTGTGAAGGGAAGAAGGAACTTGGAGCAGCCAGCATGTGACAAGTGCTCTGCCATGCCAGTGTTGAGTGATTTTCTTCTGTAAATGAACAAACCATGGCACAGAGTCTTCTCATCTTTCCCAGGGTTGCACAGTTTCCCAGTGGTGACAAAGGACGTTTGTCCACACTTGTCTGGGCGCTCTGCTTATCTTGTTGTCATACTGCTTCCCTGGTGGTAGGAGGGCAAGGCTGAGAACTGCAAACAGAAATGGCAGCCATTGCACCCTCTTGCACCTTAATTCTTGTGTTCCTGTCCCTCCTGTCTCCTCTCCCGCTATGACTCCTGACCCTGGACTCATCCCTCTGGCTGCTTGGCCAGGTCACTTCTCTGTCACTCTTGGCTCTCAGCTGTGTTTCTCTTGCTTTTGGGTGCTCCTCAGAGTGGACTGGAGTTGCCACCCTAGGTGCTGCCTGTGCTCCCCTGGGTATTACAGAAACCCCAGCCTTTGCACATGTGTCTTTCGCTCATCCTTTGTTATGTGGTCATTTGGGTCCTGAGGGAAAGTTGGCCATATCCTCTCAAATCTTTTTCCTTATGCTTCTCTTTCCCTTTCTGCCCTGTTTACAAAAGCAGTGTGGGCTAATGTATAACACTGGAGAACTCAGAACTCAGGTGGAGCCAGTGGTTTACCTGGAGGAGTCACCGTTGGCCTTTACTATCTGTTCTGCCATTTTTCCCCTGTGGCTGTGGTGACTGCAAACTTACTAGATTCTAACTGCATTCTAGTGTTAGGGGTTGGGCCCCTCTTTCTCTTAGCAAACAATCTTATAGTTAAATCCACCTTACAAACTGCTATCTGTTCTGTTTCACTCTTATTTGGTGTTCTGTTCTTGGAGACATTTTTTACTTACCTAATGCTGACTGGGTTTCAACCCATTGTTGCCATCTGCGGTCCCATCTTCAAGCAGGGTGGTTGAGGTATCTTGTTCTTCCCTTTTTTCTTCTTTAGCATGAATACCTTAGAGGATATCTTAGAAATACCTCTGTGTGTGTGTGGCTTTTTTTTTTTTTTTGAGACTAGGTCTCGCTATTTTTGCCCATGGAACCACAGGTTTACGTTGCCCGGGGTACCACAGACTCAAGCAATCCCCAGCCTCAGTTTCCCAGGTAGCTGGGATTACAGGAGCGCACCACCACGCCCAGCTATGTTTTTTTGGAACTAGGTCTTGCTATATGCTCCCGGTGGGACTCCAACCGCGATTCCTGGCCCCGGCTACGGCTCCTAGGCTGCCGCTTTACAGTAATGCGCCACTATGCCTGACACCTCTGTGTTTATAAAGAGGTATTAGTTTCTATTTATTAATTGTAATGTATTTTTAATTGAGGTAACATTTGGTTTATGTTATTTAGGGGTTCATGCCTCTTCAGATAAATATTAGCGCACCCACCACCAGAGATCAGTAATCCTTTGCTTTAGGACATTGGGCCCTCTCTTCCTGTGCGCCCCGCCTCCTTCTAGTAGCCTCAGTTTCTCCAGCCAGATTTTAAGACTTGTTTGGTATAGTTTTGAATATTTCTTTGTTTTGTTAACTTTATATTTTACATTTGAGTGAAATCATCGGTTTTTAATCTCTCTCTCTTACTGTAATCCTCTCCAGTTCCATCAATGTAGTTTCAAATGGCAAGGTTTCATTTTTTTTTTCTTTTTTTTTTTTTTTTTGAGACTAGGTCTTGCTGTTTTTGCCTGTGGAATCGCAGGCTCACATTGCCCGGGGTACTACAGACTCAAGCCATCCCCAGCCTCAGCTTCCCAGGTAGCTGGGGTTACAAGCGTGCGCCACCACGTCCAGCTATATTTTTTGGAACTAGGTTTCTACATGCCCCTGATGGGACACAAACCGCGATCCCTGGCCCTGGCTTCCTAGGCTGCCGCTTACAGGCATGCGCCTCCATGCCTGGCCAAGATTTCATATTTTTTTAATAGCCAAGTAGTTTTCCACTTAGTATGTATACTACATGTTAATCCACTCACCTGTTGAACACTTAGGTTGTTTCCGTAATTCATTCAACTTTTATAAGTGGTGCTGCACTGAAATGTTAGTTTTTATTGTTTGACAAAAACTTGATCCTGCCACTGATAAAGCTTTTCCTTATTATCGCGCTTAAAACTGAAACAGCTTTAGCCATTAGGACTCCTGCCATATACAGTATTATTTCTGAGTTAAAAAAAAAAAAAAGATTTAGAAATTGTATCTCAGTGTGCACAAAACCATTTTCTTTTTACATAACCACAGTGCCACATCACAGTTGCATGATTGATAATTTCTAAGTATTATCCTGTATGCACTCCATGTTTCCCTGATTGTCTAAAAAGATTGTGAGGTTTTCCTAAGTGTCTCAAAAATTTTTTTGAGCTCATTGTAGATTCACTTTGGAGTTGTAAAAAATAAACAAACAAACTCAGGCCTGTGTATTATTTACCCACTCTCCTCTGGTGGCAACATTTTGAAAACCCCTGGCATAATAGCAGGACCAAAATACTGACACTGAGTAGTCAGATGTAGAAGAGTTTTTTCCTCAAGGGGACTCTGGTATCCTTACAGTTAATCTCCCTTCTCCTTTCCCCAGTAGCCTCATCTCTTCCATAACCGGACAGCCACTTAGCTCATTGCTATGGTCTCAGCATGTTGACAGTGTTACAGAATGGGATCAAATAATACTTAATCTTATGAAGGTGACCTTTTTCATTCAGTATTATTCTCTGGAGAGTCTTCCGGGTTGTTGTTTATGTCAGTAACCCATCCCTTTTCATTGCTGAGTGGTATTCCATGGTGTGTTTGGACCACAGTTCAATAACCTATCACCCCTTGAAGGAGATCTGGGTTTCCAGTTTGAGGCCATTATGAATAAAGCTGCACTAAACACTGACTACAGGATGTTAAGTGAACGGAAGTCTTCATTTCTCAGGATAAGAACCCACAACAGTTGCTGGATGGTGTGGTGGTTATATGGTTTCCCAGAGTAGCATTTAATACTTAGTTGCATTCCTACCCGCAGTGTGTGAGTGACCCACTTTGTCTGAGTGCTGGCAAGTAGTTGTTATTGTAGTCTGATGAGTATGAAGTAGCTTCTCAATGTGTTTTTAATTCCATGTTACTCCAGTGTGACTTGTTGACCATCTCTCCGTCTGCTTATTTGCCATCTGTACATTGTCTTTGGTAAAATGTCTCTTTGTGTGCCATGTTCTCAATAAACCACTTGCTTTCTTGCTGCTGAGTTTAAAGTTTTTTATGTATTCTAGATTCTTGTCCCTTGTTGGATATGTGGCTTGCAGATTCTTTCTCTTTGTCATTTGTCTTCATTCTCTCATCAGGGTTTTCATAGGAAACACTTAATTGATGAGCTCCAATGTACTGATTTTTTCTTTAATGAATCAAACTTTGGTGTTAGGTCTCAGAACTTTCTGCCTGGCCCCCAGTCCTGAATGCTTTCTCCTGTGCGTTTTCCTGTGCATTTTACCTTTAAATTCATTATCTATCTGCAGTTAATTTTTGTCAAACGTGGGAGATTCAGGTAGAGACATATTTCCTTCCTCTAGATGCTCTGTTGCTTCACCACTATTGGGTAGATGGGCCTCTCTTCTTACAGGGCTTTTGCAGTCAAGGTCTGTTGGGCACATCACCGTGGGTCTCCTCTCGGCTTTTTCTATCTGTCTCACATTGTCTGATCACTGCAGCTTTGTGTCAGCCTTGGAATTGAGTAGACTGATTTTGTCCTACTCCATTCTTCTTTTCAAAATTGTTTCTATGTATATTTTAGAATAATTGTGTTGGTATCGTCAAGGAACTCTTGTGGGAATTTGGTAGGAATTGGATTAAACCTGCACATCACAGGCGACCATGTTGTCCTGACATTGCTTCATGGCTTCCAAAGAGGCTAGTAGGTGTTGCTTCCTGCTATAAGGCTCTGGACAGCCCTGCCCAGTACTTCTCATTGACTTTGCCAATCTGATAGCACATACTGTCATCTGCTCCCATTTTGCAATAAATATATTGAATACTTGCCCCAACTTTCTGAATTGTCTTTCTTTTTATTAGCCCTTGTTCATTAAAAAATTTTTTTTGAGGTGAAATTGGTTTATGATATTGTACATGATTCAGAAGTATAGGATGCCTCCTCAGATGCATGTTACCACACCTACCACCAAGATACTCATAGTCTGCCATCGTAGTCCCCTGGGCCTCTCCCTCTTTCTCCCTTCTCCCTTCCCATATGGTAGCCTCAGTTTTTGCCCATTTTTAATCAGAATGTCTGTCTATTTTATCTGTGACTTATGAAGACCCTTTATCATGTCCTAGTCTGTTTCTCCTTAGTGTTTATCTTAGTTCCGGTTTATCAACCTCTGATTGGGTATTGGAGGGAGCTGGCAATGTAGGGAGGCTTGAGATACATGTGTCCTGATAATTTTCCAGCACCATGGAATTAAATCGTAGCTCCCTCACCTGCTCAACTTGGGCAGCCTTCGGGGGAGCTGTGGAGTTGGCTGGAGGGGAACTAACTTGAGCAAGTACATTTCTGGGCTATGTTTTTGCAATCAGTGTCTGGTTTTCCAAGAAGGAAATCAGATCCGGATATCTTCTTGTACAAAGTGCCTAACTTCCTGTAAAACTTGGCAAGAGCCCTGAAAACGCTGCTGTTACGGAGTCTGGGGAAATCAGGCTGCGCTAGTTTTCAGGTTCATTTATGTGTTCAAGTCTAGGTCTCCTCTTTGGCTTCTTTAGTTACCCTGTCATGTGATCATACGTGCGTTTTTTTTCCCCAGACAAGCCTGCACATGTGGCTGTGCTCTTTACAGCTTGGGCTGTTTCTGCAAGATGTGAAGTAGATTTAGGGACATATGGCCTAGGTACCACTCTGGCTCTGCCAGAGTGTGACTTTGGGCAAGGTGACCTCAGCTTCCCCCCCAATAGTACCTGCCCCATGGCATTGTCAGGATGAATAAAGCAGGTACCAGAGGGAAAACAGTGATCACTCAACAGTGTGACCCCTTATTTACCAGGAATTAGATACTTTTTTCTAAAAGTTCTAAACAAAAACAAATTTGTTTTAAAAAGTCACATTGACATTCCTAAATCTAGTCATCATTACTCTGTTTTGCATGAGAGTGTGCCTTTCCAGCAAAGGGGGAGTTGTTCCAGGCATATAGATTTAGGAACAGTCCTGCCAAAGCAGAAGCGGGGGTTAGGGCTGCTGGGCTCAGTCCTGGGAGGAGTAGTGACTGGAACCCTGATCCTCAGAGGGACTCCCTTCCAAAGGGGTTCTATATGCTCATCTCTAGCTGGGTTTATCCTGGTGTTAAGATTGCATGTGCTCTTAAGACTGTGGGGTTGTGTAGTCCTCCCGGTAGGAGAGCACCATATTCTCAGTATCCTCCCCTCTCTGTCATCCTCACTTGTAAGTTGCAGCTAAACTGGAGGGTAGACCCAAGAGACCACAGAAACTTCTCATTTATCTCTTTTAGTGTTTTAAATCTTGACAAATGTCTAATTGAAAGTTGCAGTCAAGCTTATAAGTAATTTAGACACTACCAAGTTGAAGCTGGTATCTGCACTGTGGATGGAGGCGGATACCAGCCCTGGTGATTCCATCTTGCTTCTGTCCTTGAAACCATCTCTAGACTGTCTGCAGCCTCTTGTACTGAAAAGCTGTCCCCCTGGCCCAACCCCTATCTGGCTCTGGTCTCACTATGGGGTTAGACATGGATGGGTAGCTGCCAGGTCTCAGCACACAGGTCTCAGCCACTTTCCCTAGTGGCTGTGGCCATGGGCTGAGGTCTGTGCAGTGGTCAACCATGGACGGACTGCCCATGGTTGGGGAGTTGGTGGCATGGGTCGCTTGTGTTTTCAGTTCTATTTCAGTGGTCTGTCCAGCAGCTTACAGATGTGACTGCAAATCCAAGAGGAAGCAGTGTAGTCACAGGAAGAGCTTGTTCCATCTGTTGTTTCTGTGTCTTTTCTCTGCAGTCCCCGGAATGTGTGTAATTAAATGCAGACCTCTACCTGCTTTTGTCCCATCTTGACCTAAACCATTATGAGAGTTAGAGAGGAGGGGTTGAGGCATGCTCTATGATTTTTCTCAGTTGCATATCATTTGAGATCCACCTGATGGTCTGTGGGTATCCCTTAGCACAAGACACTCGTAAACTCTGCTACTTTTAGCCTTCTTAGGGCTTTTTGGGGTATTGTTTCTCTTGATTGTGGCTCTTGTAGATTAGAATCACTTGGGAAATTTGAGACAGTTGTGAAGCTTGTATGTCCCAAATACTGTAACTCTTTCCCATTGGTATCATAGTTGCTTGGAAGTCTTTCTCTGCCTACCATGAGCCTTAACACGTGCCCCACTAAAAATATATTCATACTTGTGCCTCTCCAGTTGTTGGTGGAAGGGGGACCTATGTACCATAAACTGGGGGCCTCCTGCTCTATGCAGCTGGCTCAGTTCTGTGAGCCAGTGAGTGTTGTGTTGTTTGGACCTGGTGACTATTACTTTCACTACAGGCAGCCTTTTTGATCAAAAAAGAGCATAGCCTTGCTTCCTCACTCATATGGGGAGATGTGTTTTTAAAGCATGTAGAATTTTAAACTTGGGAGGTCATGCAGATGTGAGGGAGGGCATTGCTACCCAAGGTCATAGGAACTGTGGGTAACTGCCTCCCAGCACTGGTGTTAGCAGACCCTGGGGAGAGGTGTTGCAGCTGGGTGTTCACCTCTTTTCCTCTCCTGGTGTCACCACTCCTCAATTTCCAACCTTTCTTGCCTTTTAATAATGCCTCCTTTTCTTTTTGTCTTGACTTTCCTTTTCCCTTTCAGATCTTTATGTTCTTTGCCTGTTTTCAATCTGTCTTGGCGGTGGTCTTGGTACTTTCCTTTATTTATTTTTGTTTTTTTTGAGGCTAGGTCTCGCTATTTTTGCCCACAGAACCACAGGCTCACGTTCCCTGGGGTACCATGGACTCAAGCAACTCCCAAGCCTCAGCTTCCCAGGTAGCTGGGATTACAGGCGTGCACCACCACGCCCAGCTATTTTTTGGGACTAGGTCTTGCTGTGTTGCCCTGAGCAGGACTCGAACCGCGATCCCTAACCCCAGCTGTTTCATAGGCTGAAGCTTACAGGCACAAGCCACTGTGCCGGGCTAGGTCCTTTCATTTCTTTAGACATTTGCAAGTGTGGGCATCCCCCAGAGAAAGAAGCTGGTTGTAATCTTGGAGTTATTTTTATCCTGAAATAATTTTTTATAGCATAGGGATAATGTAAGTGTTAGACTGATTCTAGTCCAGTGATTAGAAGTGGGAGGAACTCCCTCCCCCATTTTTATTCATTATGAGAAATCACAGGAAAATATTTAAACAAACACAGTGCACACCTCTCATGTGGTATTCATTTCTTTTGCTTGCTTCTCTCTCCATTCACATACCTGGTCCTCTAAACAATCAAGAGTAATGTCATTTCTCACTTTTTCTCTCTCACTAATCAGCAGCAGGTTTTCCGTGCAGCATGACGCGTGTAAGCCTTTACAGCCAGCATCTTAGTGGCTGCTTAATTCCCTCCAGCTGACACCTTTCCACAAGGGACAGTCTGAGCTCAGGAAGAGGCCCTAGACTTGGTGAGAAGGGAGGGCCTGGCTGCCACCCAGTCTGGATTCAGGAGTGACCTTGTGTGACTCCCATCAGCCACATGAATCCCCATTCTCACCCTCCTTGGAGGTAGTCATATCCTCTGAACTGCAGCATCCTGATGATCTGATGAGTGGCTTATTTAGTGTCTTTGTGCCAAGCTGACGACTTTGAGCTTCCTGCCTGCAAATGTGGGTGTGGTCTCTGGCCAGGCCTATCAGTGCAAATTCATTTGCAATCCTTTGGTGGCTGCTAGGGGAGGGAATGGGTGCAGATGTATCTGAGGCAGGGAAAGCAGCCTGAAGCTTCATTGTCCGGTGACTCCTGATGACATGGAGGGGTGATGTTCTGATTCTGTGGCTATTGCACTGTCTGAGAGGACAGGTGTCTTTTCCTCTCAGCCCTGCGCATGTTGGAATTCCTTGGCTCAGAGAGTGGAATCAACTCTGGGTTGAGGTTCTCCCTGAGGCAGCTACACTGCTTGTGCAGGATTTGGGACTTACTAAAAGCATCAGCATTCCATTTTCGTAAACAGAGGTCGTGCCTTACCTGCGTCTAGGAATAACATGCAGTCTGTGTGCTGAGAACATGGTTGTTCATGCACGGTGTCCTCCATTATGGCTACTTCGGTGACTACAATGATGAGCGAATGAGACTTCTTTTTAGAAGGGTTCTGACCATTCTCTGTGGTTTTATTTACAGATTCCCACTGGAAATCCCTTGTATGAATCTTATTATAAGCAGGTAAGTCTCACTGGGTCTTTTTGGATTGACCAGAAAGCTGGGTCTGAAATTGAAGCTCAGGGCAGCCTCTAGTCACTCCCTATTTTCTGCATTATTGGCTTGCAGTCTGCGATGGCTGCTGCGCCATCTGCTACTCTGTTGATTTAAGCTCTCACCCCCTAATTCCAGGTAGATCCAGCATACACAGGCCGAGTTGGAGCTAGTGAAGCTGCACTTTTTCTGAAGAAGTCTGGGCTCTCAGACATTATTCTTGGGAAGGTATGTGAAGCTCAGCAGGATGTTGTCTTTTGTAATACCCTTGGAGCTCCCTTGCGCGTGAAGATCAACTGGGCAGACCCCTCTTTGGGCTATGGGCTGGCTACTTGGGACCTCTTGGCTGTAACTGGTGGAGCCACATGCTCTGATGGCAGCATCCACCTCCTGCTTAGGTGGCAGACATGAGGCCTGAGTGCTTTTGTAGTCTTAACTGCCTGTGGATTTGTGTTGGGCATTCCAGGATGTAATCAGTCCTCTTAGCTTTTGAATGCCTGGGTGTTCTTGGGCTCTGCTATCAACTGGCTGGGTGCCTGCAGGGGACAGGTTGCTTCCCTACAGCCTGTGGGCTACAGTGGTGGCTCCTATTTTGGGAATAAATGGGCAGTGACTGGCAGTCATACTCAACAGTATTTTTGTGTTTCTGCAGATATGGGACTTGGCGGACCCAGAAGGTAAAGGGTTCTTGGACAAACAGGTATATACACTTGTGTATGGAGGAGTGGAGAGGCTGGGCTGGTCACTCTGCATTCCTTCCTGGTTATCTGCACTGACAAGTATCACTAATTATAAGTGTGGCTGTCACTATTAAAATGGAAAAGTTGATTTGAAATAAAGGTCTTTTGAAGACTTTGGAACCATCTTTCATGGTTTAGTATACCTGTTAATAGTTCATGTGTTTATACATCATTAAAATGTTTTCAAAATGTTGTATTTTGAAATAAGTTGACTTGTGGAAGTTCATTATTTCCTCTGTTCTTCCCAGAACGTGGTGCCTGGAGCTGGTCCAGCACTAAGCCAGAGGCCCTCCACAGCACTGACCTGTCCACAACACTGACCTGTCTCATGCGTACTTTCCCGTCCTCAAATAAGGTCTTTTTCAGTGTTGTTTTAACAGTAATGAGGAGGAAAAAAAAAACCCAAATACTTCCAGCCAATGTTGAATGAAACAACCTTATTTGAGGACCTGGTTCTGTTATATGTTGTACTTACAGTTGCAGTTTTCAAGAGCCTTTGACATTGAGTCCTTACTATAGAGTTCTGTGTGATTTTGTCACTTGCATAGGTTTCTGTAACTTCCTCTGCAACCAGGAACAGAACTCCCCAGTAATCCCAAGACTTTCCCCTGTGCTGCCCCTGGTGGTTGCACCCTAACTCCTGCTTCCTTCTGCATCATAATTTTGTCATTTTGAGCATATTTTATAAATAGCAGGTTTTATACTTACAAATGATGTTAGTTTAATTTAGTTCAGCTTTCCTCAAACTGTATTCCCAGGAGTGTTATTTTCAGAGTCCAGGGTCTATGATCTGTGATCTGACCTGTTGAGGAAATGCCACCAACCCCTCCATGAAGTTCACTGTGCACATCAAGGTCCTCAGGATCCTTTTGGAAGAGAAACCAATTAATTTTGCTGACATAGCTCCTCTGAACTTCCTTAGTTCCACTTTTCTCTGTTCTGTGAGGATTTGTGTGGACACAGCCTGAGATTGTGTGCTTAACTTGTAGAAGTTAAAAAAACTGAATCCTCTGTATAGCTTCAAAGTGCCTTGGAATTGGGTGCTTTGATTCTCAGATCAGTTGATCAATTAAAAAGATTGTGTGATGTTGCAAGTCCACTTACCTTTAGTGTGTCCAACTCTGTGTCAAAAGGAAGACTGAGTTTAGATCCTTTGTTTCTGTATGGGAGTTGAATCCAACAGACCTCAGGGTTGGGACAAGGCAGTGGGGATGCTCTGATGAGTGAAACCAAGGGGACCATAGTGCATCAAGAATGTCTGTTCAGAAACAGCGGTTTCAAATCATTTGTAAAAGACCATCATTTATTTATTTATTTTTGAGGCTAGGTCTCACTATTTTTGCCTGTGGAACCGGTTCGCAGGCTCACGTTGCCCTGGGTACTGCAGACTCAAGCGATCCCCAGCCTCAGCTTCCCACTTAGCTGGGATTACAGGCATGTGCCACCATGCCCAGCTATTTTTTGGGGATCAGGTCTCTCTATGTGCCCCCGGCAGGACTCCAACCTCAATCCCTGGCACTGGCTGCGGCTTCCTAGGCTGCCACTTACAAGCATGTGGCACCATTCCTGGCCTCCATCAATTATTTAAACACATGATGTCTGCTATTTACACAATTTAGTGTTTCCTAAATGTCAGGAGCTCATTCTTCTGAAATTATACTCATCTGAAATTTTATGCCATGCAGGATATAATGGGCAGAGTCCATTTTAGCTTGTTCATTTATACAGCGCTTCTGGTAAAGCCCTTCTAGTGCCACCCACAGATGATTTTCCTATAGTCTTTATTGTGAAGTTAGTGAAACTTCTCTTTTCCTACAGCCCAACCCTGTTAAGTGGTGTTCATGCCACCCCTTTTTTTGGATTTGCAGGGTTTCTATGTTGCACTGAGACTAGTGGCCTGTGCACAGAGTGGCCATGAAGTTACCTTGAGCAATCTGAATTTGAACATGCCACCGCCTAAATTCGTAAGTGTGGGAATCATTCAGGTTCACTTTCTTCCAGTACCATATCTATCTCCATGTTTTCTCATTTTAAAAAATGAGGTGAAATTTATATAGACTAAAAATAATTCTTTAAGAGTGAACATTCTTGGGCATGAAGCCCATTCACAATGTTGTATAATCATCACCTCTCTACTAGTTTCAGAACATTTTCATCACCCCAAAAAGAAAATTCTGTTTCCATTAAATAATCACTCTCTTATCTCCCTTGCTTAGCCCCTGGCAACCACTTATCTGCTGCTATCTCGTACTGATTTGATAGAATTATAAAATATGGTCTTTTGTGTCTGGCTTCTGTCAGCGTGATGTTTTCAAGTTTCTTCCATGTCTCATCTGTCGGAGCTTCACCCCATTTCATTGCTGACTAAGATTGCATTGTCTCATCTCTCCCATTTTGTTTATCCAGCATTTGCATGCCCTTTTTCTATTCTCCTGGGTCTCTACCTAGGAGTTGAATTGTGGACTCTGATAGTAATTCTGCATAATTTTTGAGGTTTTTCCCTGTTCTGAAATGTGTATCCTTCCTATGGAAATGTCTACCTGTAGTTTGTCTGTACATGGAATGTTGCTCTTTCTTCCCAGCATGACACCAGCAGCCCTCTGATGGTCACGCCGCCGTCTGCCGAGGCCCACTGGGCTGTGAGGGTAAGTGAGGGGGCTGGCCTTCACGTGCCAGGGTTGCAGCCATTTGTGATGTTCCATTCAAAACATTTCATAGCACAACTGTATCATCGATTCTATTTCAGAGTGAATGTGCTATGGAATTTGGATGAAATGTTTTTTCGAACCAAAGCCTTTCAAAAAGGCTATATATAGTCTTTCATTGTAATGAATGGATGTGGTTTACTAAGGCACCTAGCTAAGTTTCAGCAGTTGACTCTTAAACAATTTAAATCCTGTTGTGTTAAATCTTTGTATTGACTTGGTTGGTTCATCAGGCGAGAAGGGAAAATTGTGAGAACTTCCCAACATTGTTCTTTCTTTTCTGATGATCTGTTGCTTTCTGAAAAGCTACTCTCAGCACTTAAAGTATTATTTTTGAGATAGAGGATGTTGTAGTTACAAAGTCATGTTACTACTTCTAGAAAGAAAAATAAGAGGTGCAGCATTGCCCCAAAGAAAATGTGTGGGACTCAGAACTGGTCTCCAGAGAGAGGGACCTCTCACTCCTTGCTTGTAAGAGGACTGTCACTTTTGCTCACTTTTATTTGACTTTAATGCAACATTAATAACAGCCTTCAACCAGCACCTTAGTGTTTGTTCTATCCTGGATTTGCACAGCCAACCTGTTCTGTCCTGGAAAGTTTTGCATGGGGAGGTCTGTAAGGATGGGTGGGATTAAGCTTGTGTCATGAGTCTCAAAATCACCTCCATAGCAGTCTAGCATTTTGTAGGCTGTGGTCACAGTAGCAAAGGACTTCTTTCTCTGTTGTTGCCCCACTGCATGGTGCCCACCATGAAAAAAACCTGCTTTGTTGTGAAAAATGAGTTTGAAGATGCCTTTTCCTTGAAAGTTTAGGCCCTTTCTGGTGGCGCCATACTGAAACCTCATGAGAACAGCACAGGAGGAGGGCTCTTATAGAGAGGGCTGCAGAGTGGACTAGGACAGAGAAGGTACTATGATGGGCCATTTTCAGGAGAGATTTGGCATTCTGTTTAGAAACAGTAAAACCGTTCTGAAATGCTAAGTGCTCATTTTCCTTTGAAGTCTCCTGGCTTCTTACACTTAGATAGGCTGAGGGGTTGGGTTGGATCCCAGATACTGCATGGGCCCTGGCTTGTCATAATGCAGACTCTGCATGTGTGCAGGGTCTGCTTGTGTGTGCTCCTTTTGATTTTTAATTGTAGTAAAATTGCATCAAATTTATTACCTCAGCCATCTTTAAGTTCATAATTCATTGGTATTCTTTTTTTTTTTTTTTTGCATTTTTGTGTCACCATTTCCACCACTCATCTCCACAACTCTCATTTCTCAAACTGAAACACTGCTCTCATTAAACACTCCCTTTCCCCTCCCCAACCCTGGCACCCACCATCCTCCATTCTGTCTCTAAGCATTTCACTCTTCCAGGGACCTCATTTAAGTGGAATTACACTACCTCTCTGTACATTACCTCTACCTCTCTTACTACCTCTCTTACATTACTTCACTGAGCATAATGTCCTCATGAGTCATCTATGTTGTAACCTGTGTCAGAATTTCCTTCCTTTCAAAGGTTAAATAATATTGTATGGTTGAAATACATCCTTAGATTGACAAGAGTGGAGGGTGTTTCCTTTGACTCCCAAATGACTTTATCTAGTGGTCAGAGTGGGAGATAGGATTCTCATTGTCTCCAGCCCCACCCCCATAAGAGGGGGCCACAGGCCCTCCCCCCCAAAGCTCCTTGGACTTACCCCTTGCCTTTAATGTCCATAGTGCATTGGGCAGTAGCTGGTTGTCTGCATTGCAAGTCCTGTGGCACCATCATTGTCCACTAGGAGCTTTCATTATTTACTTTTTCATGGTTAGACACAGCGGACTTCCTATGCTTAGAATCAATTTTGATAATTAGTTGCTTAAGTCTTTGGTTTTTTTAATATTTGATTCTTTGAGTTCTATCTAGTATGTAGAACAATAGATTACTATTAGATTTAGTGTTTCATCCTAAAGAATTAAAAATCATTTGTCTTCCTTAGAGAACTCCTAAGAGTTAAGTAACAATGATCTTGTCTCCCAGGCAGCTCTTTGGTGGAGAGCAAGGCTGGGTGAGGGCCTCTCTTCCCTTCTGGCCTTGGTCATCTGGTTTGTAGTTGCTGGAGAGCTATTTTACTCTGGCAGCCCTGGGGACTGTGACCCCTGTGATACAGTTCTGTGCTTTAGAGTCCTTGTTTCTTGTGTTTTTATTCAACTTTAAGCCAGGGCTCATTTGGACTCTCACACAGGCACACTTTTTCTCACTTTTACTAATTTCTCTCCCACTAGGTAGAAGAAAAGGCTAAATTCGATGGGATCTTTGAAAGCCTCCTACCCATAAATGGTTTGCTTTCTGGAGACAAAGTCAAACCGGTCCTCATGAACTCCAAGCTGCCTCTTGATGTCCTGGGCAGGGTAAGTGGGTTGAAGGTTCCGTTTCTGCATGTCTTGCCTGGCCCTTACTTAGAAAGAGTTTGATGCTTGCTTTTTAAAAACACTTGTTTATTTCAATTAAATGCAATTTTTTTTGTACCCAACTTTCCACTGAGTTTATGTTACAAGCCCATGTGTTTGCTGTGTATACAAAGCTCCATGCATCTGGGGCTCAGGGAGTAGGAGGGTCATATTTCTGGACATGGTTGGTGCAGGCCAAGGCCCAGAGCAGGAGGAACCAGCATGGCCCCTGATGCCTCTGGGTCTAGTTCGTGGCCTTTGGTGGAACCTTCAGGATGCAGTAAGGTATGAATTACTGCGGCTCTGGTTCACTGGATTTGTTCCTGCCTGAATATTGCTTGTAAACACTCACCTATTTCCAACTAGAGCCCATCTTGATACTTTGTTTTGAAATGAAGCCTTAAGAAAGAAGATCTCTCAAAAGCCTTTGTCCTCCTCTTGGCCTTGGCTGTATCTGATCACCAGGAGTGTTAGGAAGATGAGTGTTAATTGCAGCAGGGTAGGGTGGCACAGTTCTGCATCTTTATTTGGCAGTCCTTTCAATAGCTGACAGTTGGACATATTAATGTATAAAGCCAAATTGGGAACAAAACAGAATCTAAGTGAACATTCTTGAAAGGGCCTGTGACTAGGAAGGGTGTGGCACAGGGGTCATTTCCCATCTCTTTCTCTTTTCCCCTCCTTCCAGCCTCTGCCATGTGCAGCCAATTCATTTGCATATGAATATATTCATATCTGTGCACATATGTACCATGCTGTGTGTGTGCAAGCACGTGCTCATGTACTCACCTACCCTTACACTTACCTTGGTCATCCTGTATCCATCCTCTGTATATTCGTGCACACATGTATCCTTGCACTCTTTCATCTGGGCACCTGCCTATCACCCATCTCTTCATCCATCCATGTACATACACATTTACCCATGCCTTTGTATACTCATTTGGGTCATTCAGCAACTATTTTTTTTTTTAAAGCAAACAGACAAAACTTAATTAATTTACTGCCTCTACCAAATTCCATCTGTCTCTGTGCCCCATCCCCTCCATCCTTTCCAAGTCCTTCTGGTAACCACTGCCTTATTTTTTGCCAAGTTTAAATTTTTATTTCTTCTGTTATTTGCACACACTTGTTTTTTGAGTGTTTATATTCTGCATGTGAATGAAACCATCAGAAATTTGCCTTTCAGCTTTTGACTTATTTCACGCAACATCATCACCTCAAGTTTCATACATTTTGAGTCTTATCAGCAAGTGTTATTTTGAGCCTGCTCTGAACCAGGCCTTGCACTGAACATGGGGAGAGTAGGGATGAAATTTGATATAGTTTAGGGGATCAAATAAATAAATAATGGTTAAGTTCCTAATATTTATTTGAGGCCTCCGCATATGTCAGACCTGGCACTTTGCATAACAAAGTTATTGAATACTTGTGGCCTTTCTGTTGAAATGGTGTCAGCGATAATCCAGATGATGAAGCAGGGCCTTCAGAGTGACATATAAGTTGCCCAGGGTTGCACCAAAGACATGAGGTCCTGGGTAGTCCCCAGAGCTCTTCATTATCCCACACAACCCACACCTTCAGCCTTCCCAGTCATGATTCTGCCTGGGAAGGAAAATGAGAGGGTAAGGTACCTGCCCTGCCTAGGCAGATAGATGCAAGTACCCTGGTTCATGTCCCCCAGAATGAGGAGTGAGGTGGTGGAGAATTGTTGAGAAGGAAGGCATATATGACAGTCTGAGCAGAGGCAACCTGGCATACTGGGTAGGGCCAGCATTCTCAATGGTAGTTCTCATCCCACGGGACACTGACAATGTCTGGAGTCAGTTTTAGTTGTCATATCTGAGCTAAATGCTGCTTGCCATCATGTAGATGGATGCCAAGGATGCTACTCAGCATCCTACAGGATACCTCAAAGAGTGCTCCAGCCCCAAATCTTGGTGGTGCCAAGGTGGGGACACCTGGACAGGGGAAGGATGATGAAGATGGGAAGGCCTTTTCTGTCCTGGCTCCAGCCACATGTGCCTTATCTTTGGGGATGGATTTCTTCCTAAGCCTCTCTTCCAGAATTGAGATGACAGGTATAAAGGTGCAGCTTTGTGCCTGACATTTAAAAAAATGTATATGTATACTTGAAGGAAATGGAGACAGATTTGGGTCCCTAAGATTAAGCAGAAGTCCCAGGCTGGAATACAGGGGCCTACTAAGGGCACATGGTGGGGTGGGGTCAGAAGCTCCTTGTGCCAGGTTGGGAACAGGATCTGAATCTGTCAGTTCATTCTGGGGTCAGTTCATTCTGGAATAGGCCTATAACCTTCCCAGCAGGGCCAGAGGCAGGCTGAAGTTGCTAGTGACTGATTGGTACTGGCATGCACAGTGTCACGGATGAACCCCAAGGGTTCACTTAACTCCAGTCATGAGTGTCATGCCCAGCTAGTCCAGGGCTGGCTTGGGTCAGGGTTGGCTTTAGAAAATCATGCCTGCAGCCTCTATCCTGTTAAGGAATCCATATCTCCTGCCTCATCTTCAGGGTGCAGCACATTCTGTGGCACCTGCCTAATTGTCCTGATAGGAGAGAGGAGAGAGACCCCACGAACCTGACCCAGTATGTGCTTCCCACCCTGCCAGCGTGCATGGGGGTAGAGCTGTGTGTATGTGTGTTGAGGCCTTTGTTCAGAGCCACACCTGCACCAAAACCAAGCCATCTTTTCCATTTAAGCAATCTTGTAAGATAGTAAAGAAGAAATCAGGGTGGATGTGATTATAATCACCCTCATTTGTTAGAGAGAGTGAGCAAGGTGGGAAGGATCTTGAATGATCCTTTTCTGAATGATGGTTTCAAAAAAGTCTGCCAACTTTGTAAATGTGTTTTGATTGTCTTGTCTTAACCCAGTATGCACCCAGGACTCATAATCTGTGTTCTGACTACACATGGCCCTTCTCTCAGTAAGTCTTGCCCCCCCCCCCCAGAAACCGTGGTCTCCCCAGTAAGCCTGGTTGTTTCCTTGTAGGTCTGGGACCTGAGTGACATCGACAAGGATGGGCACCTGGACAGAGATGAGTTTGCTGTGGTATG
>PVHY01024321.1:0-19765 GCA_004024945.1 Uropsilus gracilis
ATCCCCAGCCTCAGCTTCCCAGGTAGCTTGGATTACAGGCACGTGCCACCACACCCAGCTATTTTTTTGGAACTAGGTCTTGCTATGTGCCCGGCAGGACTTGAACCGCGATCCAATCCCTGGTTCTGGCCACGGCTTCTTAGGCTGCTGCTTATAGACACTTACCACCGAATCAATTTTTTAAAAAACAAGAAAGGAAAAGGGCAGCAGCATGTTCTGTTGGTTGCAGCCAACAGATGGTTTGCATCATTGGTTTGCATCATTGCGGAGAGCAGGAGACCTGAATCCCAACTTAACTGAGAGCAGGTTCTGAACAACGGTGCCCTGTAAATGAAAATTTGAACACCTATTTTGCCAAGGTGTGCAAAATACTGCTGGGACCACTCAAAAGCAATATCTCAAAAGGAGAGACTGCCAGTCTTCCTCCCTGTGCTGTGGCCATGGGTATTTGACCATCAGGAAGGGCTCGGAGGTATTGGTGCAGGATGGCAGAGCCCAAGTGTCCACCAAACTTGGGAGAACTTCTCAAACAGAGAGTAACTTTAGAGGGACAGGAGAACTGGTATCCACAGCAGGGGACATAGATCCCTAGAAATTTATGTTAATGTGACTTCATTTTCCTCAGTGCTCTATAATGGTTGGGTTGCTTCCTGGGGATAATCCAGTATGCTACAAGTGAGTTCAATCTGCTGCCAACCTGGGTCACGCTGGGCCCTGGGTTCTGCAGCCTCCTGTGAACAGCCCTCTGCCCTTTTCCTGACCTGGAATCCCATTTGGGAATTTTTGCTTGGACACTGGGAGTTTTTGGATTATCCTCACATTAGTATATCCAAGGAGTGAACACCAAAACTCTGAGGCCAAGATTATAACAACAATGGTGTTTTCACGGGTCCTGCCACACCACTACTCTTCCCACCTTCTCACAGGACTGAAGGATAACTTGCCCCTACTATGTACATAGTTGTTTGTTTTTCTATGCTGCTGATTTTGAGCTGCTTTTTCCATCTCAGATCATGTTTCAAACTGACTTTGAAGACATGCTTGAAATCTTATGGACTCTTTTTCATTTGCGGTACTTTTATTTTGGTGGAGGGAGAGGGAGAGAGTACTAATTTCCTGTGGGAATTTTTTTGTGGTATTATTATAAGCAAACACTCCCATCAGAAATGCATGAAATATATTCTCTGTACATGTTCATTTCTCTTCCTAATTTAGATGGATAGCTCCTCTGAAGATTTCAGAATCTCTGTGGGGGCCTGTTGCCCCTCTTATCAATGAGCCTGTTGTGACTCCTTGATCTGCATATGGCCTGTAAAACATTCCCGATAACCTAGGACAGATTGTAAAGTGGGGGAGGGATTTTCTTAGTATTGGAAAACATATCATGTACTCTGAGCAGGTTTGTATGTGTGAGAAGAAGAGATGTGTATGTGAGAGGGGAAATGAATTTAATTAAAACAAAAAGCTAAAAGTACAGGAGCAAAAAAAAATCTGACGCATTTTTTGTATCCTGAGATTATTGCAATTAAGAAATACTTTTAAAAATAATGGACAAAATTTTCTCAGTTATCTTAAGCATTAACTATCATTTCTACCTTACCCTTTTAATAGTGACTAACAGTAACTCCTTTTCCTCCCTCTCCCTTCTCCTTCCTTTCTTCCTTCCTATGAAGCAGTCACTTTCCTATTTATGTTACCGTAAATATGTTACCATTAAAGTAAAAGATGCTCTGGATGGGTTTTATGATGCAAGTTATTGTTATATTGAATTGCATAATGAAAACATGCTGTCATTTGCAGTAGCCCTTCATAAAGAGAAGTGTAGGTTAAATGAGTTATCAGGGTTTTTCACCCCTTCACCATTAACAACTACGACCACACCTATGGTATTGTGCCCTTTCCATAACTATACACACCAGTGAGTGTGCACATGCATAAGTGGGCACACTTGGGCCTCGGGAATGGCCCTAAAAAGGCTGCTTTACCTGGAGGGGAGAGACTCGAGTGGCTGTTTCTTGATGGCCAGATTTCCCTGTTCACTGTTAAAAATCCTGTGATGATGATGCCAATGGCTCCAACATTCTTCTCTAGCTGCTAGAATTGAGATGGTTACAGTACAGTTATATCCCTGAACTGGAATGGTTACAGAAAAAGAAGTAAGTCTTTAGGTCATGCTTACTGGGGTTGAACTCTGGTAGAACCAGAAACAGTGCATTCTGCCTGCTTAGGTGAGAGTACTGACTCATTGAGTTAGGTGGTACTGATCTTATTCAGCTGAGATAGAGAAACCAATTTAATGGTGTACAAAAAGTGCCAATTCTACAGACACTTTTTGACAACCTTTATAGCTCAGCCTTAGAAAACAATGGATAGAAAAATGTTTATTATTAATGATAGGTTGTTATCATTTGACTTATGAACATGCCCCCCCCCCACCCCGGCTGAGGTGGGGGCGGGATCATGTGCCCTTCCATAAGCTCTCCCTTATAAGACTGGGCTGTGCATGGAACTATAACTCATGAAGCCCTTGTGCTTCTTCTCAGCTTCCTCCGAGCCATCTAAAGACCTATTTCCAGTTTGACTGGATGAGAAGTTCTCTCTAGCCTACAGTCCCTCTCCCCGTGGGCTTTCTGATTTCTGACCTTATCCTGTCTCCTCCCCCTGCCAAGTCTATGGTTCTATGACTGCCTGTATGGTTACAGTAGAAGACAAGTGTATAGATGGAGAGAGAAGAGGGGCCATAGTAGAACACCGTTTTCAGTCCTACCTGTTTAGATTAGCAGGTTGGATGAATGAACAAAGCAAACCTCGAGAGCCTCAGGCAACTTGCTCTCATCCAGGATGGCACCTGTGCCCTTCACAGAGTAACTCTGGGGCTGGTCCCAATTCTTGCTACTCACACAGCTTATTTTCCCGCTCCTCCCATGGGCACCAGTGCCCTGCAACCTCCTGCTTTATTTTGGTTTGTTACCCTGGTTTGTTACTGCCCATCTCTGCTAGCTCACATAGCCCCAAAGGCTGGTGCAACCTCCCTAAATCCTAGGGACTCTTCCTTTTTACCCAAAGATACTACTTCTATACCTAGCCTTTTTATTCCATCGCCTGACATGCTGCCCTAGATAACCTGGGCTTCCCTGCCTGCTAGTAGTAGATAATTGAGATCAACTGCTCTTCCCCTGCCTAAAAGTATACCTGTAAAGATACAGTTTAACAGCCAACATCTGTTAGGTATGTTCAACTTGTTAGGTGCCAAGCTAAATATTCTTTATGCATATAACTCACAATCTCTGTGAGTCAAATATATTCTCACTGCCTTGAAAAAAAATCCTTTTTGTTGAAAAGATTAATATCACTTTTCCAAGGTTGCACAGCTAGTTTATGCTGTTTATAAAACTTGCTTGTTCAGAACTTGCTTTGGTTGTTAACTCAAATTCTGCAGTGATGCATGAGGCTCTCGTTGGCATCAGACAGCCCTATGCCACAGCTTCCTTGCCTCTACTGCACATGTCTTCTAGGGGCTGTGAAGATACAGATCTTCACATGTTGAGGCTGAGGCTAATCTGAGATTCAGCCTTTGTAAACAAGCTCCCAGGCCATGCACCTGCTCCCATACTGCACCTTGAGCAGCAGGCCTAGATGCTTGCCCCTATCCGTACAGCTTTACAACAGCTGGGTTACCAAAAGACCAGAGACATAGCACTACTGAGGACGCAGATGGGAAGTCACAGTAGCACTGGCTGTTCAAAATCCTTGCCTAGAAAAAACAGAAATTGGTGATGAGTGTGTGAGCCTGAATGAAACCAACATTGACACTGCTCTGCACAGACCAGGGGTTGGCCTCCAGGTGCCCAACATGGGCAACATCAGTGGCCTTTCTGGGAGAACTAGCAGCTGGGAAGACTCTAACCTCTCTCTCTCATGTTTTAAGTAGAATGGTGCCCCCAGATAGGCATAATCAGGATGACCTTTAGGGTTACTGCAAGATGCCTGCAAAGTTAATCCCTTTAAAAAGGAGGTAGTTCACGCATCTGTCATAGTTGGTAAGATGCACAGGAGATGTTGGCAGCCTCAAAATGGGGCGATGGCTGTGCAGGACTTTCAGAGAGCCCAAGAGCGACCTGATTGCTGCTGAGGGAAGATCATGAGGCACAAGTAGTAACACACATATTTGTCATGGTGTCTGTTGAGCTGTTTTGTGAGGTGTGTTCTCATATTCAGAGTGGACATGCCAAACTGTAGAAACTGGTTTTCCAGCCTTTTCAGTGTGAAAAAAACACTGAGAAAGTCACTCTTTAGACTAACAGAGTATTGCTGTGAATGCTGGCAGGCTATCTGAGTATATCTGTATAGAGAGGATAATTTGCTGATGTGACTGGTTTATACTTAGTCCAAATGCATTGTACACACATTGCATTCTATGCTATGTGTGGTTAATTTTCCTTAGAGACATATTGTGGTATCATCCTACAGAGATGAAAGAAGTTCTAATTCGAAACACTGTCATTGTTGGATAGTTTTCTCTTATGAAAATGATATGCTTATCACTTCAGTGGAAAACTTTCTACTTTAAAATGTCTCAAATAATTTAAAGTGACTAAGTGATCATTTAGAGTCTCACCTTCAACTGTGTTGTTAGATTCCAAGTTACAGAGAAAAAAAAAAGCATTATCAGAAAGTTCATATTTAAGTCAAAAGAATGAAATTTACCCCCATCTGTGATTTCCATCATGAATCTCTAAGTTCCTTGAAGGGTAATCTGTGGAATTGCCAAGCTGCTGCAGCAAACACAAAAGGCAGTATACTTATTTTGAAATGTAGTGTGTAGCTATAGACTTTGAAAGAAACAACAGGAAGAAACACATCTCCCAGAAGAGAAGCGATCTTTGATTCCAAAAGATACCACCTTTTTTGAACTGCTGTTGCCGTTTTGTGGCCAGTCTTGCATTATGGAATAACCAGTATGCTCCTAAGACAGGGGAGCACATTTCAGCAGTGTTTGATGTCCTCTGGCAATTCCAGAGACATTCTGGCAATGAATGCAAGTTCTAAACATCTACAGTGTAAGTGAACTGACCCTTGATAAACCTTCACAAGGTCTAGAAGAGAAGCGGTCAGTGAGACCACTGACTCTGGCCAAAAGCCCACAGCACTGCTGGCTGAGTCAGGCTCTAATCCCCTCTTATGTAAAACATGTTCTTTCACAGTTGGGATGTTTGTGACAATTTGGCTTCCTGTGTAATGTCATAGGGGATTCTGCAGAGCCCAGGAGACCCCCATAGAGAACTGTAAGCCTTGCCCCTAAAAGTTTACAATTGTATTGGGAAGAATGAAGCCCAGGACATAAGACATGTCAGCTGGGAGGAGTTATTTGTGAGTGGCACAAATAGAGTCCCTGCATTATGGATGGAGGTTCATTGAAAATGGAGCTTCTCTGAGAAAGATTCCAGGCTGAGTTTGGATTTAGAATAGAGTTAAGCTACTGAACACTCACAATTAATTAATTTCTTCTCCTGGCCCTTCTATGCTGCGGAGGTGCAGGGAAGACTCTGGGGCCACTTGGTGCTCCTTCAGCACCCACGCTTGATATGAGTGTCCTGCTTGAGGAGTCCGTTTGTAGCTCAGTAGTCATGCTTCATGATGATGACATTATGGAGAAAAGTTACACAGTGGGAAGGAAAAAAGATATTTTGATCAGTGGGGATTCAATTAGGATACAGAATGCCTGCTCACATAGCTGAGACCCGGATGTACTTCTATTAGCAGGTAAGAGGCAGACAAATTATCTCAGACTTCTTCACAAGAGAAAAGCCGGTCTTTAAACCCACCTAACCAGGTCCATCCACCACAAAGCACAGCAGTGCAAGACCAGTTAGCAGAAATACAATTTACTAATGAGAGGATAAGGAACCAAGAGTTCTTAGGGCTGCCCATACCCCCTGGACGTCCCACCCTAGTCCAGTCAACACCAAGTCCAGGTTTCCAACAAGCCCCGTTTTGTCAAGGACAGACATAACCAAGACTTCTTTCCAGTGAGCAGTCCTCTCAGTAACAATTGTAACCAAGTCCAGGTTTCCAAAACCTCACAGTTTTTCTTCTTCACCTGGCTAGGTTGGGCTGAAGGGAGCACCAACATGGAGCTCACTCCTTCCTCCTCTTCTCTAGTCTGGGCAAAGTATAAGTCCTCCCTACATGAACTCTATTGAGTGCTCTCATCCCATTTTCTTCTCATACCTGCACTCTTCTCATGAGATTTTGCCCCTCATTGCACATGTTTTGCTGACTCTCCATCCACAGTGGCATCTTTCTATTCAGCTGCATCTAGTTACAAAGTTGGACCCATAGTCCCCCAGTTCAGCCTATTACCCCCTTACACTTCCTTCTGTGGGGATGGTGAAAACTTTCACCACTTCTGAGGCCTGGTCATGTTTGAACAATACAGAAAGGACTTAATCTATCTCCTTAGGGAAAGGTAGAACAATGCTGACAGACAGCTACTCAGGATGACAGAGAAAATGGAAAAGGGTTCTGGGGGAAGGACACTCTTTAGACAGTGGTAGGACCTGAGGAGGAGAGTGGCTGGTTCAGAGCATCTATTGATGGGGTTCCTTGGAACACCTATTGTGTTTTGCTATGCTGAACCATGACATTGATGCTGACCCTTGTGACCCTCTGTCCGTGAGATGCAGCAACCTGCTCTTCCACAGTGTGACTGCAGGATGGAATGAGGGTCAGTGCAGTGCTGCCTGAGGGCACTGAGGGGAGGGAACAGGCCAGGCTGGGGCCTGGGTGGGGAAAACCAAAGGAAACAGGTTCTAGAGACACGAAGACCTGAGGCTCTTCGATCCTGAGGACATCATGAAGGCCCCATAGTACATGGTGTGGGAGGGCTCATACTATTTAATTAAAATATTAGAGAGGGGTAGTAGGTTTTGACAATTACATAGTATTCATTCCTTGAAGAAATAAGTGACTATAACTTCAAACTTGAGCCTGAAACTTCTACAAAATTTTGTCTGAACTAAATGTGGCATTAAATTGATGACTAGAAATAGATGTCAATTGCTGTGGTTTGGTGATCTGAGTTCATTTTGAAACAGGTCAGTTTATTATTCTATAGACTATTTAGTTGGGGAAAATAGACGTAATGGTGCAATTAGTTTCCATTTTCCGTATTTCCTAAAGAAGTGTGAAAGGATGACATTGGAGTCAGGGAATTTGTCTATGAATCAATCCAGGCAACCAAATGACCTCAATAAGCAGTCTTTTTCTTTTTTTGAGACTGGGTCTCACTATGCTGCCTGGGGTACCATGGACTCAAGTGATCCTCAGCCTCCCAGGTAGCTGGGATTACAGGCACCCACCATAGCACCCAGCTGCTTTTTTGAGACCAGGTCTCACTATGTTGCCCAGGGTAGTCTTGAACCCGCAAACTCAAGCGATCCCAAGCCTCTTGCCTCACAGTGCTTGGACAATAGGGGCGCACCACCACACCTGACTCAATAAGCAGTCTAATGTCACTCTTATTTATGATTTTACAGACATGGAGAAGAATAGCAGTCATCAGACTTGGCAGAATAGAGTAGCAATTTTAATATTATGCCATTAAATATAAATAGTAAATTAAAATATCAGCAGAGTGATTTTAATAGCAGCAGCTCTCTAAAGTACGTTGGAATCTCACCCCTAAGTTGGAAGCCCCTCTGCTCCCCATGTGCCTTGTGTTTAATGACACAGTTAGCTCTGGGCCTCAGTTCCCTGGCCCAAAGTCAGACCCAGAGATGTTTCCCTGGGTAAGGAGGGGCCCTCCACTAGAAGTCAGAGACTCAGTGTCAAGTTTATTAAAAAATCTATTTATATATAAATTTCACATCATTGTAATCCAAGGGATTCACCTCCCCACCCTTCCCACCAATCCCCCCCTTTTCCACCCTGCCCGAAGTTGAGTGCTTCAGTTTAGTGCTTAGCTTGTTTTGACTTTTCTTCATAGCTTTTGTTTATTTTTCCCCTATATCCCATATATTAGTGAAACCATTTGGTTTCTGCCATTTTCTTTTTGAATTGTTTCTGCTAATATGATTTCTTATAAATATATCCATGTTATCATAAAATCATCAAATTTGTCATTTTTAATTGAGTAATATTCCATTGTGTATATATACCACATTTTTTCCACCCAGTCATCTGTTTTAGAGCATTTAGGTTGCTTCTAAGTCCTTGCAATTATAAATAGTGCTGCAGTAAACAACCGAGCACAGGTGTCCCTTTGTACCCACATTGAGGTCTCTTGAGTAGATTCCCAGGAGAGCAATTGCTGGGTCAAATGGTAGTTCCATTTTCATTCGTTTGAGGGTCCTCCACACAGCTTTCCATAGTGGTTGGACCAGTTTACATTCCCACCAGCAGTTTAAGAGTTTTCTTTTCTCTCCACATCCTCGCCAGCACTTGCTGTTGCCCGTTCTTTGGATGTGGGCCATTCTTACTGGTGTAAGGTGGTATCTCATTGTGGTTTTGATTTGCATTTCCCTTATTGATAATGACGTTGAGCAATTTCTCACGTGCCTGTTGGCCGTTTACCATTTCTTCTCTTTGTAGCAGAGTCTTTTTAGTTCTTCTCCCCATTTTTTGATTGAGCTTCTTGTTTTGCTTTTTTTTAGTTGTGTGAGTTCCTTGTGGATCTTCGTTATTAAACCCTTATCACTCTTGTGGAGGGCAAAAATTTTTTCCCATTCGGTTGGGCTTCTTTTTGTTTTTTCTGTTGTCTCCTTTGCTGTACAGAAGCATTTTAGTTTGGTGTAGTCCCGTCTGTTTACGTTTTCCTTCATTTTTTTGCCATCTGTAGATGTTTCCAGAAAGGGATTTCTGAATTGTAATTCATGGAGGGTTTTGCCCAAGTTTTCCTCTATGTATGCTATGGTTTCAGGTCTGACCTCTAAGTCTTTAATCGATTTTGAGTTGATTTTTGTACATGGAGTAAGGGGGTTGTCTTGGTTCATTTTTTTGCATGTCTTAGTCCAATTTTCCCAGCACCATTTATTGAAGAGGCTATCTTTGTTCCAAAGTAAGTTTTTCACTCCTTTGTCAAAGATTAGTTGACTATATAGGTGTGATTTTATTTCCGGGCACTCAATTCTGTTCCGTTGGTCTGACTGTTTTTGTACCAATACCATGCTGTTTTAATTATTATGGCTTTGTAGTGTCAAGTTTCTGACTGGAAAGCAAAAGAAAGTGCTACATAGCAGAAATGAACTTCATTTAGCCAAAAATTAAATTTACAGTGTTTGGTTAATAACAGCTAATAATTCCTCCATTGTTTCCCACTCATTTATCCATTGTATTTTCTGTTAATCTACTATGAGTCATGGGTAAGAGGTAAACCCAAAAATAAGACAGTATAATGTCCCTGCCCCTCAGAACACCCATCATTTCAAGAATAGACTCAAGTTGATTCGCAGGAGGTGCTCTTACTAAACTTGTGTATACTAATATACAGAGATTTTTTTTTTTGTTTCTGTAGTTTATTTTTCAGACTGTAGTCCATTCACTTTGATATAGTTCTGTTCTTTAACTGTTGTCAAACATTCAATTATTTAATCCCCACTGCTTTGAAAGAGTAAGAAAAAAAGATAAAGACAACAACATTAAAATTAGTAAATCTTAATACTGTGGAACATTTAAAGAGAAAGAGTTTATGGGTGAAGAAAAACAGAACTAAGGATTTATATTTAGTTTGTGATGTCAAGTTCTCATATATTTGCACATAAAGCAGAACACTTTTCACTATGCCTAGCAAGAATGTGGCTTTAAATACTAGGACCTAGTTAAAATTAGTTTTGTTAAATATGCTGTATCTAGCTAGGTACAATATTTGGAAGTGATTATCCTCCAATTCTTACCATATATCTTAGTCTATATAGCAGAGAGTTTTTAAAATGTCTGTCTATGGATGGAAGTATAGAGGAATCAGCAGCCTGGTATTTTTAAAATTATTGACCTCATTATGTAAATAATGATCATGCTGGGAATTAAAGGAACTTCTGAGATTCTCTCTTGAACATAATTTGTCTTTCACTGACCTGTAAAACTCTGAGGAAACTTCACAGCTGTCTTTGTATTCAACAAATGGCAAAATGGAATTGAAACGAGGCAAGGAAGCCAGCAAAGCAGAGAGCTTAAACTTTCAAGTGGGGGCAGCTGGCCCTTTAAATCCAGCCTCTCATCATGTTCATCCCAGCCTGCACAAGCAGTAGCAAGACCACACTATTTACAAAGAGGCAAGAACAAGAATTATTCACTAAAAAAGACAAATAGAGTCACTGAGGGTACAAGGGACCCCGCTGGTAATCTTACCACATAGTCCAGTCTCTAGTCCAAAGGCTACAGAAGGGTCCTTTAGCCACATGTGTCACAAAATGGTGACTGTCCCACCTTCAAACCAAATAAAGAAACCAAGATGGCACAATCAATATTTTGCTTCAGCTCTAAAGTGACCCAAAACCACCAAGACTTACTCAAAACAATAGCAGCAGCAACCACTTCAGACACCTCACAATGGGAACAGCAACACTCTAAATTCTCTTTAGGTCTCCAGACAATTCCCAAGCTTCACAGTTTCAGAGTTAAAACAAGTTTTCAAGTATCATGTCTCCAAGTCAGTTTACATAAGTCACAAGTTCTTGAACATGCTTCCCCAGGGTCCTCACCTGCCCAGCTGGGGATGGAAGCCCACAGTCTGGCTTTCTTCCCTGCCCTGCTGCCTTCTTAAATCCCCTCTCTGTTCCTCTTGCAAGGCTTGGTTTCCCTTCTCCAAGTCTCTGCCCACCAGGGCACAATGACTTCTATCTTATTGCAACATTACCATGCTGGGGTCACAGCCCCTCAATTTCACCACAAAACCTCTAGCAGAATGATACAGTGAAAACTGTATAAACTGTATAAAATACACTAATTTAAGATGCATTTTTAAGGTGCATTTATTTGAATGGCTATAACCCTGTTCTGACTGTATTTCTGTTAAATTACCCTCAACAACTTTTGGTATGTTTCTGGATCCTTTCAGCTGTCTTCCTCTTTGTGCTCCCTGTGGACTCTTACAATCAGTCATCTCCTTCTCTTTCCTCACAGACACTGAAACTCCTGGAACGCCTATGTCTTTTGCCTTCTTTCAGTTTTACAGATTATTTCAGGGCCATTTGCATTTACTTTTCCCTGTAACTTTCTTTTTCTTTAAAGTAGCTCCACAAATGTGAATCCCCACTTATAATTAACTCACTGTACATTGGGTGTTCACAGTATTTGGGCTTCTTGGTGATGCCTCACTTAAGTCAAACTTTATTTGATAGAAAGCTGGTTAAATGTTTAGTGGGCCCCATAGCTAAATCATCCTTTAAACAGAACCTATCCTTTTTACTTGATAAAGATATATAGCTATATAAAAATATATATTTTTAACATAAATAAATGAGGATTGTTTCTATTCCTTTGCAGTTTAGAGAGAAGTACTTTTGAACAGAAAGACTTCAAGAACTGTCCTCAGTTCAGGCTAGAGTCTGACCCATAGCTACCCCAGTGTCAGGGAGGACTATGGCAGTAGGGACTCCAGGTTAGATAGGGCTTGGGAAACTGATTCTGAACAGTGTCTCAGTGGGGTGTGTGTGTGTGTGTGTGTCTGTGTGTGCCTGTGTCTGTCTGTCTATCTGTGTCTGTGTATGTGTGTGAAACCTGCTGGGTTTTCATTCCTTTTAGTTATATCTAAGTTGACTCAGACAGATGAGACTTGAGAAGCCAACCTGTCCCTAGAGAGTTATTTCCATTGTTACTGGCCATGGCCAGGCTGTCACTGACTGAGCAGACTGGTTATTTTGGGTCAGTAAGCAAACAGGTACTTTTGATCTGCTATCATTACCGCCACCACCACCCCCCCGCCCCCGCATGCTTTTCTAGGCTATCATATAAACAGATGCTTACGTTATGTTATTGTTAGTCTGGCTTCTTTTCATTTAGTCTAGGGTTTCTGAGTTTTGCCTGTGGTGATATCTATCAGTATCTGTTTTTATCTCAGCAGTGCTCCAAAGCATGGTTATATATCTTATTATCTATCAGTCAGGGAACATTTGAATTGTTTACAGTTTGGGACTGTTTGGAATAATGCTATTTTTAGTGGATTTTCATTTCTCTTCTGCAAATGCCAAATGATTGACTGACAAGTGATATGGTAGTATTTATGTAGCAGAAAAGATAATGCCAGTAAAGTTTTTCAAAGTAGCTGACTCATTTGCATTCCAACCAGCAGAGAAATGAGTTCCAGTTCCTCCACACTCTTTTTTTTTTAATTTTTTTTTTTTTGTGGAAAGAAAACAAGTTACAGATAGGTATACATATTATAATGCCAAAATTACAAAATTATAAGCCATGCAAAACAATGTATTATTTATACATATGTGTGATTTAAAAATTTCAAATGATAATAATAAACATTAAATCCAGTGTACTGATTATTATTTCTGGGAATGTATAATGGGGAATGGATAGAAGAAATATTTACAGAGAATGTCAACTATCTCTGTAATGGCTGATTCTTTTAATCTCTTATTTTATATATATATAATATTATTGTGTACCCCAGTGTTTTCCCATTTCCCTAGCACCTGTTAACCATCCTACTCTTTTGTTCCCTCTGCCTCCCTTGCCTTCTTCCCCCTCCACCTCTCTTGCTCCATCGTTCAGCCCCATTGTTGTTTCTAATTTTTCTTATTTGTTAGTTTGTTTTTCCCTAGATCCTTCATATAAGTGAGACCATCCTATATTTTTCTTTTTCTTTTTGGCTTATTTCTGCTAATATGAGTCCTTCTAGTTCCATCTATGTTGCTTCAATTGACATATGTTTGTCCTCCTTGACTGATGCATAGTATTCCATCATGTACATATACCACATTTTTTAGCCATTCATCAGTTTTGGGCCATTTGAGTTGTTCCCATATCTTGGCAATTGTAAACAGAACTGAGGACACTTGGTATAGTCTGTGCGCCTTACTGTTAGTCTTTCTGGTGAAAACAACATCTCACTGTTTTAATGCCTTGATCCCTGAGTGTTCCTGATGTTGAAAATCTCTCCACGTACTCATTATTTTTCTATTTACCTGTGTGTGAGCTATTTGTTTAAGTCTTTTACACATATACAACACTTTTAATTGGATTGTTTGCTTACTATTGATTTTTGAGAAAATTATGTACATTTTATATATCAGATATACATGTTTTGCAAAGATTTTTTTCATTAGTGCCTTGGCTTTTCCCTCTTTTTTGTGTTCTAAAGAACAAAGCTTTAGATTTGTATGAAATTCATTTTCCCCCCTTAGGTTGTATGTGGGTTTTGTGACCCTTTAAAAACAAAATCTTTGCCTAACCGAATGTCAAAGATTTCCCCCTGCTTTCTTCTATAAGTTTAATAGTTTCAGCCAATGACACCAATGAGCACATAAAGAGATGCTCTACATCTCTTTATAGTAAGGACAGTTTGCTTTCTTCCTTAACCATGGTGAGAAGCCTGGTGAGAATGTTGTAGAAACTGTTGACTTGTTTAAGTGGACTTGGAAATTTGGTATTTAAGAGCTTGGTTTAACTTTGAAACTGTGAAGCTTAGAAATTGTGTGGAGAACTGAATAGAATTTACTGTGTTGCTGTTTTCATTGTGAGAAGTCTGAAGTGATTGCTGCTATTGTATTGAGTAAGTCTTGTTGGTTTGAGGCCACTTTAGAGTCTAAGCTGAAAGAATGCTGGAACTGTGCCTTTTTGAAGTAGAATTGAATTTCATTGCTGAGTTTCTTCATTGGATTTGAATCCCCACTTCTGAAGAAGGAGCTATGTTATATTGGTTTCGTTTGGCTTGAAGTGAATAGCTGTGTCTTTGGAAGAAGGAGCAATGGCGCCATTTTGTCTTTTTCATCTGGATTGAAGGTGAGGCAGCTGCCATTTTGTGGGCACAGATTGCTGAAAAAGAAGCCAGATACAGTTTTTGGACTAAAGACTGAACAGATTGGTAAGATAGTAAAAGGGGGTTCATTGTGACTCTTGTCTATTTTGTTCTTTTAATGAGTAAATCTGTTCCTGGCTCTTCTTAAGGTTAGTGTGGTCTTGTTAATGCTTGCACAGGCTGGGACAAACCTAAGGAATAACTGGGTTTAAATGCCCAGCTGCTCCCGTTTGTACGTTGAGTTAGGCATCCTGTTTTGCTTTGTTTTCTTACCTGATTTCACAACTATTTATTACTAAGTAAACAGTTGAACAACAATTAAAAAAAGGTTAACTCAATTAGAAAATGGGAAGTGGATATAGAACTTTCTAAAGACTATATAGAGGCAAAAACATACATTGGAACAAGGATAACCTCTTAAATAAATGGTGCTAGGCAAACTGGACCACTGTATGCAAATAAATGAACCTGGACAACTCCCTCACAGCATATACAAAGACCAACTCAAAATGGGAAAAAGACCTGAATGAGGAAAATATGGGCAAAGCACTCTAAGACCTACACTTCAGAAACCCATTTCAAAACACATCTACAGATGCTAAAAAAAATGAAGGAAAACATAAACAACTGGAACTACATCAAACTATTAAGCTTCTTTATAGCAAAAGGGACAATAACCTAATCAAAAGAAACCCAACCAAATGAAAAAAAAATGTTGCCCTCCACACAAGTGATAAGGGTCTGATAACAAAGATCCACAAAGAATGCACACAACTAGCAAAAACAAAGCAACAGTCCAATCAAAAAAATGGAGAGAACTAAGAAGAGCCTTCTCTAAAGAGGAAATACAAGTAGCCAATAGTCATATGAAAAAATGCTCAACATCATTAAAAATCAGGGAAATGCAAATCAAAACTGCAATGAGATATCATCTTATACCAGAAAGAATGGCCCATATCAAAAACAATGGGCAACAGCAACTGTTGGTGTGGATGTGGAGAGAAAAGAACATTTTTGCACGCTAATGGAAATGCAAACTGGTCCAGCCACTATGGAAAGCTTTGTGGAGGATTTTCAAACAACAGAAAGTGGAACTACATTTTGAACCAGCAATCCCACTTCTGGAAATCTACGCAATGGACACCATAACAATAATTCAAAAAAACATCTGTACTCGGATGTTTATTGCAACACTATTTACAAGAGCCAGGATTTGGGAACAACCCAACTGCCCCCAAACTGATGAATGGTTGTAAAAGATGTAGTATTTACACAATGGATATTATTCTGCAATTAAAATGGGCAAATATCACACATTTGTGATAACATAAATGAACCTAGAGGGAGTCATATTAGCAGAAAGAAATCAGAAAGAAAAGGACAGAAACCAATAGATGGGATATAGGTATAACAATCAAAAGGTGAAAGATGGGATATAGGTATAACAAAGGTCAAGAAAAAGTCAAAGCTAGCTAGCAACAGAACTCAGGAGAGCAGCTAAGGAAGGGTGGGAGGAAGGGAGAGAGAAATCTAGGAAGGGAGAAGCACAAGAAGATCAAGATGAAGGTTCACTGGTGGAAGGAGAACCCCGGGGAATACAATGATGTAATATAAATATAAATACATAAACATGTAAACAACAAAATGATTAATAATAAAAAGATACAAAATAATTAAATAAATAAAATGTCATTGGTTTTTATTTTAGTATCATAGTGTTTTAATTAATGTTGCTTTACATATAGTTTAAAATCAGGTAATATGATATTTTCATTTTGTTTTTTCTCCAAGTTGCTTACCTATTTGGAGTCTATCACTCCCTATAATTTTTTCTATTGCTTGAAAAAAAAATTGGAATTTTAATAGGGATTGTATTAAATCTATACATACTTTGTTTTGATAAAATAGTTCTTTTGACTATTTTAATTTTCTTCCTCTTATTTAGTACCTTTTAATATAATGTTTTACAGGTTTTTTTTATTATAAGTCCTTCACCTTTTTGGTTAATTTCTATGTATTTAATTTTTAATGCTATTTTAAATATAATTCTTTCCTAACTTTTTCTTCTTTTTAACTAGTTGTATATTAAAAAATGCACTGATTTTTGTGTATTAACTTTGCAAACTGCTACTCTATTATATTCAATTATGTTTTCAATAGCTTTATTGTGGAGTCTTTAGGGTTTTCTATATAGAGTATGTTCTATAGTAAATGTCATAGTAATGTAAACAATGACAAGTTTACTTCTTTTCTAATTGGATTTCTTTTGCTTTCTGTTGTCTTGTTCTAGATAAAATTTTTATCTAAATAGCAGTAATAATAATGGGCATCCTTGCTTTGTTCCTAATCTTAAAGGGAAAGGTTTTTAGTTTTTCATTGTTTAATAAATGACTGTAGGTTTGTGCTTTTTCACCTTTATTCTTCTAACTTAGCCTAATATCTTCTATCATTCCCAACTTGTTAAGAATTTTTTTCTTTCTATCATAAAATGATGCTGAATTTATCAACTGTTTTCTTTGCATCTATAAGCATATGATTTTTTTTATTGATGTAATGCATTACATTAGTTTATTTGCATATTTTAAACTATCTTTGCATCTCTGCAATAGATTCCACTTGTTTATGCGGTTTGCTCCTTGAAATGTATTTTTGAATTTTATTTGCTAATATTTTGTTAAGAATTTTTTCATCAACATTCATCAGTGGTATTTTGCTTTTTCTTTTCCTGTGATGTCTTCACTTGGTTTGGGTATTTGGATAAAGATGATGTAATAGGATGTTTTAGGAAGTATTCTCTTATCAAATTTTTTGGAATAATTTGAGTAAAATAGTCTTAAGTTTTTCATTAATGATTTAATAAAATCACCAGTATGGCCATCTGATCCTGAGCTTTCACTTTGGGAAAGAATTCTGATGACTGTCTATATTTGTGACAAGTCTGCTCAAATTTCTTATTTATTTCTATTTTAGTGATCATAAACTGTCTTGTCTTATTCTAAAAATGTATCCATTTGTTAGCATATAGTTGTTTTTAGTAATCTCTTATGATTTTTCCTATTTCATTTCTAATTGTATTGTTTTTATCTTTCTGAGACTAAACAAAGGTTTCTAAAGGAACCAACTTAGTTTCATTGATATTTTTTGTAGTTGTGTGATAAATGAGTTGATCAGGCCTTTTCCTCCGTTAGCCTGTATAACTAACACCTGTAGTGTTGTGCCCTCCCCATGATTGTACATGCCTGGACCCAGTGAGTGTGTGAATGTGTGAGCGGACACACCTGAACTTAGGAGGAAAGGCTAGACAGTGGTGTCACCATGTGATGAAAGCACAAGAGAATGCCAGATAGAGAAAGAGGACAGAGAAAGAGCATGAAGACTCTTGGCGGACTTGGGGGCTCACCTGTTTCCTTGGCCCTGCTCTGAACCTGCCCCACCCTACCCTACCTGGTGTAAAACCAGGTAGCAAATAGGTACCAAAACTAACAAGAAGAAAAAACAGTATTTATTTATTTTGAAAAACCAGTATTTAAACCCAGCACTGCTCAGGTCCTTCCCACTTGCATGAATGGTTGCAAGACAAACTAGGCTCCATGAAAAAACAAAAACAAGATTTATTTACATAAGGAAAGACACAAGAGATACGGAGGCCACGAGTGGCCTCTTCTCTTACCCCAGTTATGTACAGCGTCAAAGTCCTAAACAAGGGACACATGAGCCCCAAGATGCATATGTCCCAAGATGCATGTGTTCCAAGATGGCATCTTCTCTCTGCTACAAGCCTAAACAATGACATTTTTCAAGCTGACATCTCCCTGAAGCCCATGCTCCAAACAAGGAAACTATTATTTCAAAATGGTGCCTCCTTACTACTCCAAACCTGAAGTGGATATTCCCAAAGATGACACCTCCTCATGCCAAACAAAAAAGGTGCCCAAAATGGCATCTGCTCACCTTTCCAAAAGAAAAGGTATCCAGCACAAAGTCTAGTTTTCCAGCAAGCTGTCCTCTCTTTGGAGTACCCAAATTCCAAGCTTTCTGTTTCCAAGCCTTTACACACTCCAAGTTTCCAACATATAAGAATCCCAAGCTTTTCCAGCAAATGCATTCCATGTTTCTTCAGGATACAGCTTCTAAACTTTTCGAGTTTCCAAACCAAAGGCCTATTTTTGCCTTTGGTTTGGAAAAAAGTTCTCTTAACTTTTTCTTTTCCCTCTAGGCTGTGCTGGTCCAGTGCCCAAAGCCCTTAGCCTCTCTTTTCTTGCTTCTTCTTTGCCAATTTTAATCAATTTTGATGAGTCTCTGTTCACATTGTTCCTTCCTCACATGCCCTCAATGCATGTCTCATGCAGACCTCCTTCCTTTTCCAGGGACACCTAACCTGGCTACAGAACTAATAAACCTACCCAGATTTAGGATGCTTGCAATACAATTGGTGTTGTGAACAGGAAGCTTATTCTACAATGATATTTTGATGTTTATTTCATTTATTTCTGCTTAAATTAAATTTTTTTTATTTCATTCCTTCTACTAACTTTGGTTTTGTTCTGTTTAAAGTTGCTTTAGATATTTTAAATCATTTGTTGGATTTTTTGCTCTTTAATATAGATCTGTACTATAGTAAAGTTCCCTCTTAAAAGCCACCTTTGCTGTATCCCATGAATTTTTAGTTATATCTTCATTTTTGCTTAATCTCCAGGTATTTTTTAGTTTCTGGTTAAATTTCCTCTTGAACAATGTTGTTATTCAGCAGCATGTGATTTAATGTCATATATTGGAGATTTTAACTTTTTTTATAGTTAGTCTTATGGCATTACAATCAGAAAAGATGCTTACTATGATTTCAATTTTCATAAATATGTTGACAGTTGTGTCACAATATCTGATCTATTCCACAACACTTGAGAAAAACTATGAAGCGGCCGGGGCTAGGGATCGCGGTTTGAGACCCGCCTGGGGCCCGTAGCGAGACCTAGTTCCAAAAAAAAATAGCTGGGCGTGGTGGCGCGCGCCTGTAATCCCAGCTACCTGGGAAGCTGAGGCTGGGGATTGCTTGAGTCTGTGGTACCCCAGGCAACGAGAGCCTACAGTTCCACAGGCAAAAAAATAGCAAGACCTAGTCTCAAAAAAAAAAAAAAAAAAAAAAAAAAAAAAAAAAAAAAAAAAAAAAAAAAAAAACTTGAGAAAAATATATATGCTTCTGCTTTGTGGTGGAAATGTTCTGCAGATGTCTCTTGAGCTATCTGATCCAGTTTATGTACTCGAACTCTTTGTTTCCTTTCTTATTCCTGTCTTATTTATTATTATTTAATTCCATTATTCTCAGACAATGTACTTTGATTTCGAAACAGGGTAAAAAGAAGACTTTCTGACTTTAACTGTCTGCTTTTCTCTACAAAGCAGGCTACACACTCTTCATTAGCATTTTCACTGATCACTTTTACCATTGATATGCAAACATCAGCTACCAGCTTCTCTCTGCTTTCTTTCCCTCTTTCAAACCTAAAAAGAAAAACTATAAAACACAGTTTAAACTTTCCACTCGTGGGTTCTTACCACCATCCCCAGCCTTCTCAACCAAAATACCAAATCAAGACTGTCAGTGCAGACTAATTTATTTCTAACAAAGTGATTTCTAATTATCCTAATAACTACAAAAGAAACATGTAAGACTCAGAATACTTCAACATTGTCCAAACCCTTTCTCAGTATTGTCCAAAGTCCTTTCCCAGATTGCCCCAAAATCCTCAGTCTCTCAGTCCTGATCATCTCACCAATGTCCAGACAGAGTCCATCTCC